>JAQFVV010014900.1:0-24433 GCA_028023455.1 Epiperipatus broadwayi | reverse complement strand
TATATATATATATATATATATTGTGCCCTTATCTATAGGTCATAATAAGGTAGAATGGTCAATTGCTAAAAAAAAATTTTAAATTTTAAGATATGTTTGTATGATATATGAATAATAGTAGGATAATTAGATTTTATAGTACAATTTAAGGCTGAATTAAATACCTGGTATATAAAAGTGTAATGAATTATTTAAAAAAAACATTTAAATAAAGCTTAATTATATTCTTGCTTATGGTTGTAAAAGCTGGCCATATAAAATAACACAGCTATAAATAGTTAAAAGTATATTAACAATTCAATTGTAATGTTTTAAAACTAATAAATTAAAAAAACGCTATATGTAATATTATAATTATAATTAATATTCAAATTTAATCTAATATATTTTAAGATAAACTTTAGGATGGTGAGAATTATATTTAGTTCTACATTTTTTAAATAATTTTCCAAATTTTTATAAAATATATCAGTTTTGGTAATTTAGACCGAGACGTAAATTAAAAAAAAAAATCATCATCTGATAAAGTTAGTAATCATGTGACTGTATATTATATACCTTCACACACACGCTTGTTAGAATATAATAATAAAGTTTGTGAATTATAAAACTAAATGTAATTGCTATCTATCGTTAAAGTAAAAGTTGAAATATTAAATGTTATTTTAATAATTGTTTTAAAGTTTAAATAATTTTGATAAAACTATAATTGAGTTAAAAATACTATTTTAAGTAATATTTTAAATCATTACGTCATAAATGTCTTATTTGAAAAGTCTAGTCTGTTATAAAACTAAAAAAAGTGTAAATTTGTTCGCGCTAAAAAGTAATTAACCAATCAACGGAGGTATTTAGCAGACGAAAAATAGGAATTATACGGAGCGGGAAAAAAGTAATGTGTAAGTAAAAGAAGGAGTAACATATTTTTTAGCTGTATAAGATCGTAAGCTAGAAAAGTGATATAATTTTAAAATTTTATATTTATTTTAAAAGTTTTTTAAAATATAATATTTTGAACTACCTTTAAATGGAAGGCTAGTTTAAAAGTTTTCTTACCAGGATATTTTATTCAAGTTTAGCTGAAACCTTGCAGTAAAAATGGAAATACTACAGAAAACAGTATATAGAAGTTATGATAAAGGAAAAATATTTGTAAAGTGCCTTGATACAGCTTTATTTATGCTCAACCAGAAACTTATTATTGTAACTCAGAGGAATATAATTTGGACATTATACGGAAACTTAAAAGAGAAGTTACTTGCCGGCAGAAAAATTTATGACGCACAAATTTATAAGGCTACTCTGAAGTTTTTTATTCTTTTCTGGAAAAAGAATTAAGATGCGTATATCATAAAGAAAAAATTGTTTATAAAGTTATAACGGAGAAAGAATGTTTGTCCTTTTTAAAGGAAACATTACAAAGTATATAGTTACCAGAACTTTAAAAGAAAGAAAAAAATACCGAATAATGATATGAAAGAGTCATTATTTTTTTTAAAAAAAAAGTAAAAGAAAAAAACTTTATCTAAGAAGAAATAAAAATATTATAAAGCGTTCATTATAAATGTGCTTAATAAAGATAGAGATTAGGAAAATGGAAATTTAAATTACTTAATGAAAATGGATCCATGGAGACAGAAAAATTTACTGAATATTTAAATCAAAGTACCTAGAAGATGCATCATAAAAGTTGCGCAGGAAAATATTAGCAGAAAATATTAGAAGAGAATATGTAGACATTTTCTTTACGGGATTAATTGATATCATAATTAATAATTGTATTAAATATTATAAAAAACCAAGGATTGTCATCTATGAATATTTATTAAACAGAGCAATAATTGTTTTGCCTTAAAATTGAACAAGCAGGGAGAAGAACATTAAGTGACTGAAGAAGAAATAATAAACATTTTTTTTTAGCTTTAGTATGAACGGTTTTCAAGGAAATTTGATGAAGAAGTACAGTAAATATAGTTTGAAATATTTTTTTACTAATTTATTTTAAAATACAAAATGTTATGTGAGATTAGGGAAAACATAAAACATAAATTTAGTAATATTAAAATTTAAATATAATAACTTGATAAAATTATAGAAATAGTGTTTAAAATAAAGTGTATGGATGTGAATCTTATATCTACAAGGATCAAATGGATGGTGAAGCCTACGGAACGCGATCGAGGAGATAAAGGTCATTTGGTAATTTTAATAGTTGTTTATAATGCATAATGTATTTTTTTTAGATCATCTATTGACCTAAGAATGAAGTGTGAAAGTCTTAATTATATGTACACATTTTATGCAACATTTTAACATATAATGAGATAGGAGTAATTCAGAATATGCATGCAACAAGATATTTAAAGTATATTAATAATAAATTTAACAGAACAATTGTGTGATTCTTTTGAACTTTCATGTGATAAAGTATTCAGATATTTAAATAGATTGTATATGATTAAATATACGGAGGAAAGTAGTAAAAAGATTTTCTTATAGAACAGTGGATTAGTTTTAAAATATCAATGAACTTTATTATTGTTAGTAATGCAGATATGTATTTGTCGATGTACAGTATAGAAAAAATCTTGAGAAATAAGATCGGATAGTGACTTGGAAGTACTAGTGGAGAGGAAACCAAGATGATGTGTTTTTTTTAAGAATTAGGAAAATATAAGGGATTTGGATCATATTTAGTTTTGTGTGATTTAGTATAGTTAACGAAGTCCTATGACTGAACACATATGGTTTGGACAGTGTTTTGCATATCTTTAAACTTTTGATGTTAGAATAAAGCTGAAGAAATAGCTTTAGCATCGTTCCTATGATAGAGGTTGGTAGACAGGTAAAGGTCACTCCTCTAAAGTGTCTTTTAATTCACTGTGCCATGATTGTCAAGGTATATGACGAGTAATATTCTAGTTGTATTTTGATCCTAAGCATCTATCTTCGCTATCCTTATTTCGTGAATCTGCATCGGTCAGAAAGATATTTTCAAAGAAATAATGAATAAAATAGAACTGAAGATATGTTATCGTTTATGTAAGAATAGTTTATTTGCTTGAATGTATAGAATTGTGTAACTTTAAAATTGAAAGTCCAAAATATCATAAAGAGAGAAAGAATCATATACTTGTGCATGGTATATTAATAGTTATAATTATATCATCCGAAGTAAGGCTTGAATGAGAATATTAGGATTAATAAACATCGGATAATGAATAATAAAAACCTAATACCGAATGTAGAATAGTGTTTTGACTTTGTAAGATTCCATACAACCAATATGAAACTAAATTTTATTATTTTATAGAATTTTATTACGAATGTAATTTTTTGTAAAAAATGTAATTTTAATAATATTAGGGATGAAAAGTGTTTGTGATAATCATATAAGAAATGCATTTTGTAATAAGCTAACCATAATAATAAATCAAGTAATAATACTGTATTTTTTTAAGTGTTTAAAAAAAAAGATTTAACTAGGAAAAGTAAATAATATTTTGATTTCATTTTATAAACTAATAAACTAAGTTGAGATATGAAAGTAAGGGGTATCCAATGTATATAGTGTAAAAATATTGTTAATTTATTTATGTTGTTAATAAACTTTGTTTTAAATTTGTTTTAAAGTTTTTTGTCCGAGTTGTTATTTCTCCACAGGGATGCATGAAATCATGGTACATTTACAATTGAAACAGACATATAAATTTTGCACAAAAGGGTAAACATAAAAGTGTTATAAGAATTTTGAGAATTTATTGGTATGTTAAAATTAAAAGATCATAATTTTATATCATTTATTGGTCATAAGTCGGTTGCCACAATATTATATTAAATTATATGCTAATGTTGCCACACCTATTCTGTTGTCAGATTATTAAAATACTACCACGTACGTATTTATTTATTTCATTTTAGGAAGAAATAAGATTATATTATATTTATTATTGTTATTATTATTTTTATTATTGTTAGTTGCTGTGTAGTAGATTATGACATAAAATTCCCTTTTCATATTTTACTACCGTAATTTTAAATCAGTTAGAATACAATTTATGAACCTGAGATTTTATTGTATTTTACTTTATTATATTTAATTGAGCTAGATTCTTGTTATAAAGAAGATTAAGATATGATTATTATTTTAATCGTAGTGAATAGAGCTCAGAAAGTCGTAAGAATACTATGAGTTAGTTATTTGGTATAGTAAAAAGGGGGAATAGTGTTCTTATGCCATTGAGGTAGTATCGTGTGGATAATGGCTCAATGTAGTCTATCTCATTCCCTGTATTGTCACTCCATGTCTCATGAAAATAGTAAATATTTGTTTATTTCATTTTAAAATTGAACCGTATTTGTATTTTAACATTAGAGCTAGTAATCATTTTAATTAATGCTGAATATTTCATTTATTTATTTGTTAACTGAGCTAGAACCTGTAATATTCGTAATAAACAGTATATTTTGGGGTGAGAATGCGTGGGGGGAGGTTAGATTATGATCGCCCAATGTGTTGCACGATGTGTAGTTGGAACTACAATCGATAGGTTGGATTCAACTAACAGAAGGTTACATTTTTCTCTTCCAATGAGACTGCATGATGTGTAGTGGAGTTACATATAGTTTAGTATTTGAATTTGTTCATGTAAATAGGGAGATTGTCAATAGACATATTTTACAGAAGTAGATAATTTCATATTTGATTATAGAAATAATTATTAGGATTTAGTTATTAAAGTAAACTAAGTATTTGTTATTAAAATAATTTCAATTTTATGTGGTAGATAATCTGATTGTTTAAAAAATCGTACTATACTATTGTGGGTCAATTGACAAACAAAATTTAAAATATGCATATGTGGCTAACGATTATTGGTATTTAATATGACCATGTCAATTATTGAAGTATTATTGAAAAATATATTTGAAAGTGTTTTAATTTGTGCAAAATATTTGTGAATCATGCATGTGGGAAATGATGTTGTGACACATATAATTTTAATTGTTATTGTTATTATAATTAGTTAGATAGTATAAGGTGTATAGAAGGTATTGTCTATAGTTATTGTGGGTGATGGTTGGATGAGATAAAAGAACTGGTAAGAAACTATTTTATGAGAAGTTAATAGTAACATATTATTGGGATATTAAATTTTGAGGAAAAAGTATTATAAAGAAAAAAATGGATAATCAAGATAACAGTTCAGTAGAGGAAATATCTGAATTCATTGTGGATAGTAGTTGTGAGGAGGAAAGGGAAGCGGAAGAGACAATTAATATAGAAACAATTACAGATATTGTACAAATTACAGATGATTAAATAAAAGGAGAAGAAAAGATTAGGGAATTAAAAATAGAGGAAGAAGAAGTAGTCACACATAAAAGAGATGTAGATAACTTCTCATTGTCTCAAATAGCACTGATGATGAAAGAGATTAATGAGAATATAAGTAGAAATAGAGAAGAGATTAATGAGAATATAAGTAGAAATAGAGAAGAGATTAATGAGAATATAAGTAGAAATAGAGAAGAGATTAATGAGAATATAAGTAGAAATAGAGAAGAGATTAATGAGAATATAAGTAGAAATAGAGAAGAGATTAATGAGAATATAAGTAGAAATAGAGAAGAGATTAATGAGAATATAAGTAGAAATAGAGAAGAGATTAATGAGAATATAAGTAGAAATAGAGAAGAGAGTAATATAAAATTTGAATCTCTCAATGAAAATAATAGAAAAAATAGAGAAGAGATTCAAGAAGATAATAGAAAAAATAAAGAAGAGATTCAAGAAGATAATAGAAAAAATAGAGAAGAGATCAATGAAATTATGAGTAAAAATAGTAATGAAATCAAAGCGTGTATAGACAGTATGAATAAAAAACTCAATGATACTTGTAAGACTATGGAAGACTTTAAGGAGGAAGCACATAATAAATTTAATGGCTTGGAATCAAGATTGGACAATAGTGAAAAAGTTATTAGTTCTTTAAGGGAGGAAATAGAACAAATAGATTGTAATAATCAGGAATTGCTCAAGACTAAGTTTATAGAATTTTCTGAAATTGCTATAAAAGGTATAAACAAACAAATAGAGGATTCTATCAGTCAATGTCAGACCAATAATAGCAAGTTAAAACAGGAGTTTGATAATAATAAATTAGATATTAATAATGAAATATGTGAGATAAAGGAAGAGATAATGCAGAGTAGAATAAGGATGAAAGATGAAATGGAGAGAGAGTTAGTGGATAAGTTTAATGATTTAGTAGTGCAAAATAGGAGAGATATAAAAGAAGAAATAGAAGAAGGTTTGATGGGAAAATTAAAGGATTTTAATATTGGGAAGGAGGATGATCAGAAGTACAGGTCCAAAATAGGTGAGAATATAAAGCGCTTACAAAAGGACGTAAAAGAACAAGTAATGCAGGTAGAGAGAAATAGTAATGAGTATAAGGAAGCTATAGATCAAAACTTAGATAGGTTTAGACAGGAACAAAAGATATACATAGATCAAGTGATTGGACAGGTAAATTTGGAAGGAAAATTACAACAGGTATACGAACAAATAGAAGAGATAAAATCCATTAGCAATCAAACGTTAGAATTAGGTAAAGAAAAAGCATCGCATAGTAAATGTGAAGAATATAAAAGTCCATTCCCAATAGATAAAATAGAGTATGTAAGAAAGGAGGAAGGTAATCAAATAGAATCTGATAATAATAAAGAAATAGACAGCCGAATAATTAAAGGAAATACTAGTTGTGAGGGAGGAACAAATAACTCGATGGCATTATGCTTTATGAGGGTCAAACCATTTAGAGGTGACCATGCCGAAAATCCATATGAGTTTCTAAATAGTTTAGATGAGCTATTCTCAATATGTGTTTTAACTGAAAAGGAAAAGTTGGCCATCTGTAGTAATCACTTAGGAGGTACTGCCAAAGACTGGTGGCATTCACTTTTTGAAAGGCCAAATACCTATGGTGACTTTAGATGTTTAATAACAGGTAGTTTCTGGAATGCTGACAAGCAAGATAGCATTAGGTTCCAGATAACTCAGGAAAAATATCAATCGAATAAAGGTAGCTATACTAGTTTTTTTAGAAGTCAGGATATTCGATTAAAAACACTAACGGCATGTCCATTGTCTGAAGGACAGATAGTAAGAATAGTACAACACAATTTGCCCAGAAATGTGGAGCAACTATTAATTGCAGCGGACCATTATTCGATAGAAGAGGTGTCAGAAGTATTAGATGCACTAGAAAACACTGAAACATCTTTAGATAATAGATTCAAAACAAATAGAGAAAGAAATAACTATCCATTATCTAATATCAATGTTGACTATAATAGTCAAAGGCATCAAATAGGCTTTAAAAGAAGATATAGTTCTAGTGATAGAAATAGGGTATATCCATATGCTAAGAAAGCGGTTAGATTTGACAAATCTAGAAGTAGGATAGAGTTGCAAAATAATCAACCCTCTACTAGTGGTGTAACCACAATATTAAAAAGACCCAATATAAAATCAACTGATATAAAGTTTTAAATGTTAGCAACCTACAAAGAAATCAGTTTAGAAAATTTCTAGAATTATATGAAGGTCCGTACAAGATTTTTAGAAAAGTGGGAGAGAATGCTTTTGTATTAACTACACCAGATGGTGAAAAAGGGACATACAATGCTAGAAGTTTAATCCCATACCCATCAGAAGTGTAGAAATTTTTTTATAAGTATTAATAGTTCAAAGTCTGAGTTTAGTGTCCAGATATTGTATAAATTTGTATAGCAGACAGTGTATTCTGTTGTATTGAGTAGTATAAGATGGAATTTGGTTGTAGCAGATAATAAAATGAGGAGTATTAATGAATAAAGTAGGTATTAAACTAGATGTTTAATTTAAATTTTTTATTCGAAGGGGGAAGTTATGTGCCCTTATCTATAGGTCATAATAAGGTAGAATGGTCAATTGCTAAAAAAAAAATTTTAAATTTTAAGATATGTTTGTATGATATATGAATAATAGTAGGATCAATTAGATTTTATAGTACAATTTAAGGCTGAATTGAATACCTGGTATATAAAAGTGTAATGAATTATTTAAAAAAACAATTAAATAAAGCTTAATTATATTCTTGCTTATGGTTGTAAAAGCTGGCCATATAAAATAACACAGCTATAAATAGTTAAAAGTATATTACAATTCAATTGTAATGTTTTAAAACTAATAAATAAAAAAAAACGCTGTATATGTAATATTATAATTATAATTAATATTCAAATTTAATCTAATATATTTTAAGATAAACTTTAGGATGGTGAGAATTATATTTAGTTCTACATTTTTTAAATTATTTTCCAAATTTTTATAAAATATATCAGTTTTGGTAATATAGACTGAGACGTAAATTTAAAAAAAAAATCATCATCTGATAAAGTTAGTAATCATGTGACTGTATATTATATACCTTCACACACATGCTTGTTAGAATATAAAAATAAAGTTTGTGAATTATAAAACTAAATGTAATTGCTATCTATCATTAAAGTAAAAGTTGAAATATTAAATGTTATTTTAATAATTGTTTTAAAGTTTAAATGATTTTGATAAAACTATAATTGAGTTAAAAATACTATTTTAAGTAATATTTTAAATCATTACGTCATAAATGTCTTATTTGAAAAGTCTAGTCTGTTATAAAACTAAAAAAGTGTAAATTTGTTCACGCTAAAAAGTAATTAACCAATCAATGGAGGTATTTAGCAGACGAAAAATAGGAATTATACGGAGCGGGAAAAAAGTAATGTGTAAGTAAAGGAAGGAGTAACATATTTTTTAGCTGTATAAGATCGTAAGCTAGAAAAGTGATATAATTTTAAAATTTTATATTCATTTTAAAAGTTTTTTAAAATATAATATTTTGAACTACCTTTAAATGGAAGGCTAGTTTAAAAGTTTTCTTACCAGGATATTTTATTCAAGTTTAGCCGAAACCTTGCAGTAAAAATGAAAATACTACAGAAAACAGTATATAGAAGTTATGATAAAGGAAAAATATTTGTAAAGTGCCTTGATACAGCTTTATTTATGCTCAACCAGAAACTTATTATTGTAACTCAGAGGAATATAATTTGGACATTATATGGAAAACTTAAAAGAGAAGTTACTTGCCGGCAGAAAAATTTATGATGCACAAATTTATAAGGCTACTCTGAAGTTTTTTATTCTTTTCTGGGAAAAGAATTAAGATGCGTATATCATAAAGAAAAAATTGTTTATAAAGTTATAACGGAGAAAGAATGTTTGTCCTTTTTAAAGGAAACATTACAAAGTATATAGTTACCAGAACTTTAAAAAAAAGGAAAAATTACCGAATAATGATATGAAAGAGTCATTATTTTTTTTAAAAAAAAAGGAAAAGAAAAAAACTTTATCTAAGAAGAATTAAAAATATTATAAAGTGTTCATTATAAGAAGCACTTAATAAAGATAGAGATTAGGAAAATGGAAATTTAAATTACTTAATGAAAATGGACCCATGGAGACAGAAAAATTTACTGAATATTTAAATCAAAGTACCTAGAAGATGCATCATAAAAGTCGCGCGGGAAAATATTAGCAGAAAATATTAGAAGAGAATATGTAGACGTTTTCTTTACGGGATTAATTGATATCATAATTAATAATTGTATTAAATATTATAAAAAACCAAGGATTGTCATCTATGTATATTTATTAAACAGAGCAATAATTGTTTTGCCTTAAAATTGAACAAGCAGGGAGAAGAACATTAAGTGACTGAAGAAGAAATAATAAACATTTTTTTTAGCTTTAGTATGAACGGTTTTTCAAGGAAATTTGATGAAGAAGTACAGTAAATATAGTTTGAAATATTTTTTTTTACTAATTTATTTTAAAATACAAAATGTTATGTGAAATTAGGGAAAACATAAAGCATAAATTTAGTAATATTAAAATTTAAATATAATAGTTTGATAAAATTATAGAAATAGTGTTTAAAATAAAGTGTATGGATGTGAATCTTATATCTACAAGGATCAAATGGATGGTGAAGCCTACGGAACACGATCGAGGAGATAAAGGTCGTTTGGTAATTTTAATAGTTGTTTATAATGCATAATGTATTTTTTAGATCATCTATTGACCTAAGAATGATGTGTGAAAGTCTTAATTATATGTACACATTTTATGCAACATTTTAACATATAATGAGATAGGAGTAATTCGGAATATGCATGCAACAAGATATTTAAAGTGTATTAATAATATAATTTAACAGAATAATTGTGTGATTCTTTTGAACTTTCATGTGATAAAGTATTCAGATATTTAAATAGTTTGTATATGATTAAATATACAGAGGAAAGTAGTAAAAAGATTTTCTTATAGAACAGTGGAATAGTTTTAAAATATCAATGAATTTTATTATTGTTAGTAATGCAGATATGTATTTGTCAATGTACAGTATAGAAAAAATCTTGAGAAATAAGATCGGATAGTGACTTGGAAGTACTAGTGGAGAGGAAACCAAAATGATGTGTTTTTTTTAAGAAAAAGGAAAATATAAGGGATTTGGATCATATTTAGTTTTGTGTGTTTTAGTATAGTTAACGAAGTCCTATGACTGAACACATATGGTTTGGACAGTGGTTTGCATATTTTTAAACTTTTGATGTTAGAATAAAGCTGAAGAAATAGCTTTAGCATTGTTCCTATGATAGAGGTTGGTAGACAGGTAAAGGTCACTCCTCTATAGTGTCTTTTAATTCACTGTGCCATGATTGTCAAGGTATATGATGAGTAATATTCTAGTTGTATTTTGATCCAATGCATCTATCTTCGCTATCCTTATTTTGTGAATCTGCATCGGTCAGAAAGATATTTTCAAAGAAATAATGAATAAAATAGAACTGAAGATATGTTATCGTTTATGTAAGAATAGTTTATTTGCTTGAATGTATAGAATTGTGTAACTTTAAAATTGAAAGTCCAAAATATCATAAAGAGAGAAAGAATCATATACTTGTGCATGGTATATTAATAGTTATAATTATATCATCCAAAGTAAGGCTTGAATGAGAATATTAGGATTAATAAACATCGGATAATGAACAATAAAAACCTAATACCGAATGTAGAATAGTGTTTTGGCTTTGTAAGATTCCATACAACCAATATGAAACTAAATTTTATTATTTTGTAAAATTTTATTACGAATGTAAATTTTTGTAAAAAATGTAATTTTAATAATATTAGGGATGAAAAGTGTTTGTGATAATCATATAAGAAATGCATTTTGTAATAAGCTAACCATAATAATAAATCAAGTAATAATACTGTATTTTCTTAAGTGTTTAAAAAAAAAAAGATTTAACTAGGAAAAGTATATAATATTTTGATTTCATTTTATAAACTAATAAACTAAGTTGAGATATGAAAATAAGGGATATCCAATGTATATAGTGTAAAAATATTGTTAATTTATTTATGTTGTTAATAAACTTTGTTTTAAATTTGTTTTATTAAAGTTTTGTGTCCGAGTTGTTATTTCTCCACATGGATGCATGAAATCACGATACATTTATAATTGAAACAGACATATAAATTTTGCACAAAAGGGTAAACATAAAAGTGTTATAAGAATTTTGAGAATTTATTGGTATGTTAAAATTAAAAGATCATAATTTTATATTATTTATTGGTCATAAGTCAGTTGCCACAATATTACATTAAATTATATGCTAATGTTGCCACACATTCTGTTGTCAGATTATTAAAATACTACCACGTACGTATTTATTTATTTCATTTCAGGAAGAAATAATATTATATTATATTATTATTGTTATTATTATTTTTTATTATTGTTAGTTGCTGTGTAGTAGATTATGACATAAAATTCCCTTTTCATATTTTACTACCGTAATTTTAAATCAGTTAGAATACAATTTATGAACCTGAGATTTTATTTTATTTTACTTCATTTTATTTAAATGAGCTAGATTCTTGTTATAAAGAAGATTAAGATATGATTATTATTTTAATCATAGTGAATAGAGCTCAGAAAGTCGTATGAATACTATGAGTTAGTTATTTGGTATAGTAAAAAGGGGGAATAGTGTTCTTATGTTATTGAGGTAGTATCGTGTGGATAATGGCTCAATGTAGTCTATCTCATTCCCTGTATTGTCACTCCATGTCTCATGAAAATAGTAAATATTTGTTTAATTCATTTTAAAATTGAACCGTATTTATATTTTAAAATTAGAGCTAGTAATCATTTTAATTAATGCTGAATATTTCATTTATTTATTTGTTAACTGAGCTAGAACCTGTAATATTCGTAATAAACAGTATATTTTGGGGTGAGAATGCGCGGGGGGAGGTTAGAATATATATATATATATATATATATATATATATATATCCTATAACAGTTTTTATAATTGAATATTTTTTTAAACTTAATTTTAGCAATGTTTTGCATATATATATATATAGTTGGATAATGTTATATATAGAGCTCCCAAAACAAGCTCTTAACAAGCTTCATTTTGTGAGCTCTATATATAACATTTGTAAATAAGAGCTTGTTAAATTAGGTCATGTGACATCTGACTTGATTTTTTTGTAATAGTTTGATAAATATAATTGTAATATGCATTTATATTATATTGAATTCAAAAAGCTAAAATGGTCAATATAGAAAATGCTGTACATTTTTTTACAACAAAATAATGAGTCAAAATTAAATTCCAAATATATTACCAATCATTTTTCTATCATGGCAGACTTCTTAAATGTCGATATAGTTTACTTTTTTTCCTGGTGATTTATTGGTATATATATATATATATATATATATATATATATATATATATATATATATATATATATATATATATATATATATATATATATATATATATATATATTAACTTACAATATTAAACAGATGACACAAATTTAATACCTAATGATATATGATTCCAATAAAGGAATGAAGAAACAATTATTAACATGTCTGCAGTGCAATAGACTAAATTGATCTCTTTGGTGACACCTTTTTGTCAGCTTTAAACTTTTGATTTTAATATTAAACTGTAATCCTATATCAGAAGGCAATAAATTGGATTTGACTTTTGTGAAATATAAATTTACAAACAAAAAAATATTCTAAGAAAGTCATAATTGAATTTTTCAAATATTAAAAATATATATATCAAAATATACTTTCATCATTAAATTGGTGATAGTCACTTCAGAAAATGAATTAAATCTTTTTTAATTGAAATTTGTAATTAAAATGTGAAATCAAAAATATTGATTTCTGATAAATCTATAAAATTATGCTTTATAATATTAAAATTGTTTTATATTTTTTAGAATATGTCAAATTATTTTAATCACAGTGTCAATAATGACATATAAGCTATTATTTTATAAGATGCGTTAATCTGAACACTGTGATTTTCTTTTTTGTTATTATAGAAGTTATCTTCTATTTTCAAAAAAACACATGTATAAAATAATAGTATAAGAATATATACTTTTGATTTTGTAAAAAAAAAAAAAAGATGAATCTTAATAAACTTCAAAAAAGGTAAAGCTTTCAGTAATTCCATTTTTTTTCTCAAAATAATCTCATAAATCATCTTCAAATAAATTGCAAAGAATTAAGTCCATTAAAACATGGATTCAGAAAGAAATACTTTGCCCTTTTCACTTCTCACTAAAAATAACTTCTTTAGATTTAGTTTTTCAATTAAAAAATTAAAATAAAAAGGTACATAAGTTTACTACTTTTTTTAAAAAAAAATATCTCAATAGATTCCTGTGCCAGAGTAAGTTAAAATGAACATGAATATATTGATATTTTTATCTTTCTCTGAAGTAAAGTAGGCACAAATTAATATAATACATAACCATTATGTTAAAAAAAAATTCTAATGAATCTGTATTTGGAAAATTAAATAAAACCTAGTTGATTTTTTTTGTTATTTATATTCTAAATGATATTTGATATTCTTTTCTCTATTTATTGTAGTTATTATAAAATCATTATAATTGAATATTAAGATTATTCGAATATTATTTAAAACTTTGATATTGCACTAAGCATGTTTTCAGCTGATCACTGTCAGAATCATAGTTCTGTTTTATTTAACAGTTAAAAATTATGTTTTTATACAGATGAAATTTTATTTACAAATGAGACATTTAACCCCTTCTTAGAAAAAATGCATGAATGTGGTCATGGCTTCAAGATGCTAAAAAACCATCAGTTTTTATGATACTGTAATGTTTTTATATTTATTTTAAAGCTTAAAAAGTACTGTAAGATACTGCCCTCTCTAGAATTATTTTATAAGGAAAAGATCAATAATATTGACTCTAGAAGCTACAACAATGAGAGAAGGCAGACTTTCCTAGATTCTGATTGGTTTTGAACAAAAGAAGGGCAACTGTAAATAATTTTCACCACTCCAACTGATTTGTTTGGACTTTCAAAATGAAAATGAATGTTTTAGAGTGTTTTTTAGTTTTTTTTTTTTACATATTATAAGGTATTTTGATTAAATATACTGAAAATAGAATTATTTTAGAAAATTGTAAGATTTTAGTAAAAAATTATTTACTTTTACATGAACATAAATTGAAAAGAAAATCACTGATGTCCACAGCGCTTTCTAATTTGTTATGTACTTTTTTTAGGTCCATACACTATCAAATATTTTTATAATTATGAATAGAAATTTATTTTTGAAAAAAACTTTTGTTCACTTTCATAATCTGACAAATTATTAATATACTTTTTTGCAAATGAAACTAAAATGAATATGATATTAGAAGATGAATATATCTTTACTGCTGATTCTGTAATTGTCCAATCAAAAGTTTAGAGTTATACCTCACTCAGCCAACTGGAATATTTGACAAGGAAAAGGTTAAATATTCCATATTTTGACAATAGAACTCATGAATCTTGTCTGTTGATTGCATTTGTATCCTTTGCAATAGTCTATGCCTCTTTGTGTTTTCATTTTCTATCATTACTTTTGGCACAATCCATCCTCACATTAGCAGGACTGAATATGAACCATTACAAGATTATAATCAATAAATATCAAATTATATTCATTATTTTTTGCTCTGCTATATAAGCATGTGTGCTGGTCCATCACTGCAGATTTATTTGCCTGCAACTCAACATATGACACAGAATTACAAAATGGGTCACTGCATGTAATTTTGTAAACTATACAAAAGGCATACACTGATGGTATTTTGTCTTTTGAATTATTTAAGTTGTTTAGTAATGGAAGTGATCTAAAGACAACTGTGTATTAGCACATATATTAATTAGCTCTTTTTGCTATTTGAGAGACACATGAAAGGCTCAACCATGCCTTTGTCACTTTATGCATAATTTTCTTATTATTTATATTTGTGTAAAATTTTCTGATTGTTCTTATTAGCATATTTGGACTATATCCAAGAATTGTGAGATCATTGATATAAGCATCAATATTGTTTTTCCTATCAACCTTATACTTGCATAAATTCATGTTTGTGTACAAAAACATTTTAAACCTGCAAGTTTGTGTTCTAAAGGTACTTTTCATTTGGAATGAAAAGTTTATTTTATTTGAATAGGTTTTAGATTCATTTTAAAGGAGATTTTGAATGTTTTTTTGGATGTATAAGTACAAAAAATTGTAACATTGATTTTTCTCTTCTATTTCTATTGTTAATTATAAAGGTGATATATTTTCAAACTCCAGGTGTACATCATTAATACGTGTTTCAGATGAGCATATAAAAACATCAACATATTTCATATAAATCTCATTAAACAAAGTATCAAAATATTTGGAAATAATACTATTCTCAATACTTGAGAACATAAAAATGTAAATTCCACCACTTAGTGACAACCATATTCCAATTTATAAAGTTTTGAATTGTTCAATGCTACTATATTCTTATCAATCCATTATAAAACATGTATTATAAAATCTTATTTGTTTACATTGTAGTTGACTTGCTTCAACATGTCCAAAATTGTATTAATGGAAACATCTCAAAGCAGTATGGAAATACATGTACTAAATAAGATGGCTTTTAAATTACTAAAGTTAATAGCAGTTCAACGTGAAATAATTATTTCCTAAAAACATGTTTATACTTAAAAGACTGTTTCCACAACGACAAGAAAAGGATGAAAAAATTAAAGAAGTATTATTGCATAAAATCATTCAAGGTTTCAGTAGGAATCTAAAGAAAGAAATACATAAAAATAAAAAAATATATAGAAAGAGGGATTATAAAGCCTCTCCTGAGATTAAAAATAAATGTAGAATTTTAGCATTAAAATAAAAGTGGAAATATGACCATATATTACCTTGCAGAAAAACAAGGTATTATTATAGAAAATAAAAGAACAGATAATTGTGTAAATTTAATTAGGATTATGTTCCCAGAACCAGTCAACAACATATTAAAACTTGGCTTGGAGTTTATAGGATGAATTTGGAAATACCAAATATGGAAATTATTACTCACATTGAAATGAATTCAAGAATGTACCCGAAAAACAGAAATAAATAACTAAATTGGCAAACTTATTACAAACAGTTTACATGTTAAAAATTAATAAAGAATGTTCTCAAAATATAAATGCAACAATTGAATTATGTTCATTAATGAAGACAAGGACAACAGACTAGTATTATAGAATAGTAACAATTATATTCAGAAGAAAAATCTTCAAATTACAAACAAAATTTAAAAATATAAATACTGACAGCACAAAATATGTTAAAGATAAAGTTGTATCTATAGTTTTGAGAAGATACTGCAATAAAGCAAACACATATTTGGAGTATCTAGAAACATAGCCAAAAGCAGCTATACCACCATCCATATTTGCAAATATTACATTGTGCAATGTCACCCAATGTCTGATACTCATGATTGATTATAGTGGGGCATACTACTATAAGGCTGCAAGGAAAATAGCAGGTTGAGTAATGGAGTTCCTTGGTTTTGGTCACTATACAAAATATTTCTTCAAATGTGTTGATACAATTAAAGAAATAAAATACAATAATTCCAAATTTTAGTATCATTGAATTTAGAAGAACTTTATGGTTCAGTGCTTTGAATCCTTTCCATTAATACAATTCTTGACATATTGCAGTAAATCATCTACAATCCAAACAAAAAGAATTTTATAATAGATGTTTTACAATGTATTTATAAGGAGATAGTAGCACCAGCCAATTCAAAATTTTATAAAATGGAATATAGATGCTATGGGGGTCAATTAAGTGGAATAATTTGTAGTATCATACTCTTAAGATTTGAGAATATCATTATTACCAAATATTGAGATTCTTTGTAGACAAATAAGATTTATATAAAATATGTTGATGACATTTTATATGCATATTGAAAAACATATAATATAACCTGGAGATTGAAAATATACCATAGAATTGGAAGATAAAAATCATGATATCAGTATGTTTGGATCTATACATCCAAAAAGTAATCAAAATCTCAGTTTCAAAAGAAATATAAAGCCTATTTTAATAAGAGGAGCTATTCATCCCAAATCAGCAGTTCCTTCAGAATACAAACTTGCAGTTTAAAATGTTTTTTTTGTACAGAAACATGAATTTATGCAAGTATGAGGCTGATAGAAAAAATAATATCAGTTCATATATCAACAATCTCAGAAATGTCAGATATAATCAAAATACATTAATAAGAACAATCAGCAAATTTTACACTAATGTAAATAAAAATAAAATTAAACATCTTCTATACAATCCTAAAATAGCAAAAAAAAAAAGCAACAACTAGGATATATATGTGCTGACACTTACAGGTATGGCTTTAGATCACACCCATCAGTAATATTGACTATAACAGTATATATTCCATTTTTGCAAGTTATTATTGACTTTGATATGTAGAATAATTTATTTATTATAAAAAGATATATGTTTGTTTCTGGAATGTTCCATTATTAAATATGAAATAGATAATATTAAAAATTCAAAGATATAATTTATCTTTAAAAACTATAATAAAAAAGTTTATACTTGAAACAAATACTCAAAAACTTGAGTTAATATAAAAAGATATAAAAAAACCCAATTCATATTTAATAGCACTAAGCTAGCTTTCGGCGGATTTTCACCAGAATCATAGTGCGGAATAAAACCTCACAGATTTCCAAATCTACAGTGGTGGATAATATATAATGGTGGATTCACAATTGTGAGAATTTATTTTGCACTATGATTCTAGTGAGAATCCATCAAAAGCTAGCTTAGTGCTATTAAATATAAATTTGTTTTTTTATTATACCTTTTCCTATTAACTTGGATATCTCAAGTTTTCGAGTATTACATAGCTATATAAAAAGAGCTTAATGTTTTATATTTACTATAAATAAATGTAATTTTTAAGACAAATAATATTGAGGTAGTTTATATATGCAAATTACATTTTGAAAAAGATGTTTTTATTATTTATGGGGACAAAAAATATTAAAATGCCATTAGAATGTTCTTTCTTTAATTGAATTTAAAATGGTTTGATTAAAAAAAATAAAAAGGTAATTGAGTCAATTATCTAAATTATTTAACTTAAAATAAATGATTATTATTATTTTCTTTTTTAATTTTGATAGAAAAAAATATTTTTAAACAGTTGATAAAAAATATTTACTTATTGTTTATAGATTAAGTTTTAAGTAGTTTTTTAAATAACCAATAAATTATAACAAAAATTACTTTAGCATACATTTCATAATTATTTTCAATTAAACCATTTAATTAAAATTTCATTTCACTTTAAAGCAGAAAAAATTAATTATTGTGAGTAAAATATTTAATTATAATTATTTATAAAAGAGAGAAAAAGTCATTTTATTCATATAAATATATTTCAACCCTTATGAATTCTTTTATGTTTTCACTACAATGGAATTTCTTTTTCAGTCTCAATTTAATATCATTTTTACACTAGTTGTATTCTGTTATTATGCTCCTAATTTCAATAGCATGTAAATAACCTACTACTACCTCGAATATGTAATGGTTAAGATTATAACCTTATCTCTAAACATTCTCGTTTCATAAACGTTACTAAGAATTAAGTTTGCAGGCAGTCTCATAACGAGATATTTTAATACATGCAAATAATTTTATTTTTCATTTATCAATATTCCATTCATTCAGTTTGATAAAAAGATAATTCCTCTTTTATCTGGCCTTACAAACATATATATTTAATATATAGGGTATATGAGCACATACTTTCACATGAACCACCACTCTCCATACTATCTCATAACACTGATACACTTGAACACATATATGTTGAAAAGATAAATAATCACCAATTTAAGTATTTCATGCTAAACCAGCAATCATCTGTTGGTCCATATTACCATCTCTACACATATATGCTATAAGTGCTCAGATGTATATTAAGATAGCCAAACCTCATACTTTAATGGACAGGCTTCAATCTACTCCACACTCCAACTTTTCAACTGTCCATCCAATTGAAAATCTGATGATGGAATGCTCGAAGGTCACCCTATATATTACATATATAGACACAGCTATATAATAAGCCTGTGTGTTTCAGTTATTACATAAATAGAGATATTTGCCCATCTCTTGTACATGTACTAAATGGATTATATCCTGTACATGAGGGGTCAGATTCACCTTAGATCAACATAAGTGTGACAAGAATCTCAGCCTCAGGGTGGCCTTTGGGCATTCCATCATCAGATTTTCAAATGGATGCCTGGTTGAAGAGTTGGAGTGTGGAGTAGATTGAAGTCTGTGCTTTAAAGTATGAGGTCTGGCTATCTTAATATTTATCTGAGCAATTATAGCACATATGTGTAGAGATGGTAATCTGGACCAATTGATGATTGCTGGTTTAGCATGAAATATGTATATTGGTGATTATTTATCTTTTTAACATATATGTGTTCAAGTGTATCAGTGTTGTGAGATAGTGTGGAGAGTGGTGGGTCGTGTGAAAGTCTGTGCTCATATACCCTATATATTACATATATAGACACAGGTATATAATAAGCCTGTGTATTTCACTTAAACACACACACACATATATATATATATATATATAAATTTAACAGTTTACAAACTATTACAAACAATCCTTAAATCTGCAGAAGTACTTTCAGTTAATTTCTTAATCCTGCCTCAACTGCCATTAAAAGTCAAAAACAAAAGTGGAAGCAAACATCATCAATTCAAATTCCATGAAATTGATATTTTAATGTTAGCAGCTTGTCAATTTATTAAATGCATTTTATTCCTGTTTATAAAAATTGCCTCTTTAATTTTTCTTTTACAATGGTTTCTCTCTTCATGAAGAATTTTCACATTTTCAAAATCAAATTTAAATTTATATTTACATGTTTTTTCATAATCAAAGAAAACTGAAGGAGATATTAAATGACCATTATTTTTACTTTTTACATGCTTGTATAACAATTCATGCTTTTTTAATCTCTTCTCAATACTGCACCTAGATTCACCTATATATGATAGCATACAATCACAAAAAAATTGATCTATGACATTACTTTTCTGATTGACAGGTATGACATCCTTAGAATTATTGACTAATTTATTAATATTGTTTGGAATGTAAAATGAACCCTTAAACACATTCTTATATAATTCCTTAAAAAATTTCACTTGTGGATTTGAAATAAATGGAATAGATATCCATTGTTTACTATTAATCTTCATTTCCTTTAAATTATTATAACTTTTAACAGGAATAAAATGCATTTAATAAACCGACAAGCTTCTAACATTAAAGGATGAGATTCATGGAATTTGAATTGATGATGTTTACTTCCACTTTTGTTTTTCAATTTTAATGGCAGTTGGGGCAGGTTTAAGAAATTAACTGAAAGTACTTCTGCAGATTTAAGGATTGTTTGTAATAGTTTGTAAACCGTTACATTAATATTTCAATTATAATTATAATTTTGTTTTTAATTAACAGACATTTTATTTATTTTACACACACACACACACACACACACGTATTTATATATATATATATATATATAGTTGGAATGTCAGGCACTCACAATACATTTGGAAAGTCAGATAAAAGAGGAATTCTTCTTTTATCAGACTGAATAACTGGGTATTAATGAATGAAAAGTAAAATTATTTGCAAGTATTAAAATATTTCGTTATGAGATTGTCTGCAAAAATAATTAGTATTACTTGTATGAAATGAACTGAGAATGTTCTGTGATAAGATTATAATCTTAAACATTACATATTCATGGCAGCTATTGACAGTAGTAATATTTAATTTAAAATAGTATATAAAATGTTAATCTAGCTTGTTTAGTTTGCGAACTAAGATTGCATCTAATAAAAAGTTTTAGCCTTTTCAGATACCAATGTTCAATTATTTACAATATATGTGGTTGGAAGGTCTGATAAAAGAAGATTTCTTCTTTTATCAGATTAAATGATTGGACATTGATTAATGAAAAATAAAATTTTTTGCAAGTTTATCCAAATGTCTTCTTCTGAGGCTGCCTGCAAAAATAATTTTTAGTAATACATTTGGAACAAAATATTCAGTGATATGTCATTATGTTCAGATAAATTTCATTTTATCTCTTAATTCGCCAAATAATGTTTATGATATATTTCTTTCTTTACCTATGCATTTTTCTTTCGATTATTCCTCCCTTATCTCTCTTAATTCAACCTGTAAATTGTATCATTGTACTATTGTAGATAGCTCTTGGTATGAGTTTGATTTGTGGTTATTTTAATATTTTACATTCATCTACATTATTATTTTATCCAAATATTTTTTTTACGTTTTAATTTATTACCACTGATCTTTAATTTGTTGCTTTCTGAAAAAATATTACATTATTTTTGTAATATTTACATTTTAGACTTTTTTTCTCAAAGCTCCTATATTATCTTATATTTGAAAATTTATTTATTATTTTCATTTCATTTTAATTTTCTTTATTTTTTAAAGTCAAATAAACTATACAAATGTATAAAAGCATGACTTAATTCTTAATTCAAAACACAAATGTGTAGCCAATTAAAATCATAATACTTAGCTATGTTTAATGATAAAACCCATATCTATATTATAAACATGGATCATAAAATAAAACACCTTTAATGAAAAAATACAATGATTATTTTTTTTCTTTTAAGCAATGGATAAATATTCGAAAGAATATGCATAATATTAGAAAACATTTATTTAAACAAAAGACAGATACTGTAATGGTCATCTAAAATGATATGGGCACCACCTAATACTTGTCATCATGAAATATGCCAGAGGTATACTTATTTCTGTATTGTGTATCACCAAAAACAAGACCCAAACAAAAATAAACCCTGTCATATTACTCCAAGTATCATCCCTAATTAAATTTGGAAGCCTAATAGATGGCTTTTGTTTGTTTATTGAAACATAAATAAAACAGATTCTCCATACAGTAGTATCACCCTGTGCCAACCAGAGTAATCAGTGGATGCCAGAAGGCTTGTTCATAAAATCCCTATCTAATGCCTACTCATCCAATATCCACATACTAGTTTCTGGCTTGTGGCCTTCATCAGTGAGGAGGTTTAGATCTGAGAGCACTGCACCTAGATCTTAGCTAGTATAAGAGATGGTGATCATGTGATGATTATTGAAACATATGATGAAACTATTGAATTATAAAATAATGAATGTATAAATAAACAATACAACTGACATTACTATTCTAAATAAAAAGTAATAGAAGTGTTACTACAAACATTTTGGAAACACATTAACAACATATCTCCTTTAATTAAATTCACAGTAGAATTGGAACAAGAATGAAAGTTGGCATTCTTACATGTTTTTATGACAAGAGTCCCTCATGGCAAAGTTAAAACTACAATTTACCCAAATCTCACACATACAGGAAAATACCTAACCTATATATACAATCACACCAGAAACATAAAACATAAAGTTATACTATGACTATGGAACAGAGCAAAAGAAATTTGTTCAGAAATCAATGATATGAAAAAAAAGAAAAGATCTACATAGAACAAACTCATGAAAAAGAGTCATCTACCAGCTGTTATTAAGAAAACCTTAAGTAGACAACAAAAATAACCATCAAAAGAAAAAAAACAATTATTGGTACTGTTGTGTACTCTTACATATCAATAATAGCAGACAAATTGAGAAATTCTGAAAGCAGAACAGCTTTCCAGAAACATACCATACTATGAAGAATTGTAACATCTACAAAGCCTAAACTTAAAAGACTGTAAAGAAAAAACTGCATCTATGAAATAGCATGTCACTGTAGAAAAATATACATTGGTGAAACCATTCATTTCATTGAAAAGCACTTGCAAGAACACAAACTGATGATTAAAAGAGAGAAAATAAATGTGTCTAAGAAAGCAAACCATGTATGAACCAATGAACATATGTTCAATTAGGAAAATACAAAAATATTGGATAGAGAAGAAAAGATACAAAGAAGAAAATTTAAAGAAGCTATTCATGTGACAATGGCAAACAATCCCATAAATCAACCTAGTGTGACTATACATAATGCATGGAAACCACTAATCAACTTTGCTCTTATGAAAAAGTGGAGAAATCAGGAGGAAACTTATAGATAGGTTTATGAAATTTCTACTGACTGTTGCCTATGGCAGGATGGCTCAGTTGGTTAGTATGTTGCCTTAAAATTTAATACTCAAGAATCTAAGGATACAGGTTTGGTTTCCATGCTACCACTGCAACTGGTTAGGCCAGAAACACCTGAAAAAGAGAGTAGAATAATACTTCTTAAAACATTGTTCATATACTAACCTGTTTGATGTGCTATTACTAATAGTTGAATGTATTTGGAATATTTAAATAATGTTAAATTTTTTAAAGATATTCAATAATCATATTAGATGATGGAAATAGTCCAATATGTAAATATAAATATATGATTATATGGTTCTTTTATATTTTCCCATCAACTATTTTTGACAAACAGAATTCTACCTATATAAAAAACAATTTATCTACCACAGGTCAGTATATTGGATAATTTATAAATTTATTTATATATTTTTACTTACTTCATTTATTTATATTTAATACTTAGATTTAGCTTTAGAGTTTCAGTAACATAGATTTTAACTATACACAATAAAAAAAAACTAGTTATTTTTTTTTCTTCTGAAAGATTTTGTTAAAATAACAGAAATGATTTTAAAAACAAAGTTTAGCTTAGATTAAGTTAAATCAGATTTTTTTCCCCCAAAGACATTTTTAAAA
>JAQFVV010014899.1:0-24438 GCA_028023455.1 Epiperipatus broadwayi | reverse complement strand
TATAAATTTGTTTTACAAAAGTGAGATGTAAAACACCAATAGATGTAACATAAATACCATGGAAAAATTTTATTTAAAAATAAAAAATTCAGAAAAGTAACAAATATATTTATATACATGGTATTAAGTCTACTATTATAAAATAACATTTTTGTCAGATTAAGCAAATGAATAAAATATATAAAATATATAATGAAAAAATTTGTTCACAGAGATATATATTTTTTAAAATCTTCAGTTTTTACTAATAAAAAGCTGAGATGTCAGTGCAGCTGCTTTCCAAGCAAGCAGTTCCTTTCAGATAGCTGTCATGGGTTCGCTTCTTAGCCAATGCTTTGACATATGGAAAAATATATATAATTGCTCATGTTTGAAGCAGTCTTAATTATATTATGAAACAATTTTTATGGGCTCTTTATTAAGATAAAAAATACATTTAACATTCTTAATATTCTTTACTATTTTGCTACTATGCATAAAAAAATATACATCTAATTTTTGATTTATGCAAAATATAATTAAGAATATTTCTACATATGAGCATCTCAGACTTATTTGTTCAGTGAAACTAATTTTTTTTTTACATTTAATTTATTAAACAGTTATGTGCTAGTATGAGATAGTGATCATGTGACATTTGATTTATGTGAATAAAAGTATTTTTTTAATTTTTATTTTTATTTTTATTTTCTACTTTTTAGTTTTATTTATATGAACTAAATTATTAAAATAAAATAAATTTATTTAAATTGTATTTTGAAAATGTTAAAGAAAATTGCATATTATTTAAAAGGAATACCACATAAAATTAAACTTTTAAATTATTTGCTAAAATTTTTTGTAAACTCTATAAAAAAAAATGTATTGTAATCAGGAATAAATATAACAGAAATTGGGAACTAGGTAAAAGTTGAAAGTAAAAAAACAGACTAGCGTTGGTGGCCTAGTGGGTAGCATAGCTGCCATCCAAGCAGCTGGCCTGGGTTCAGCTTCTAGGTCAATGGAATTGACATATGAAAAAAACAAAACAAAAACAGACTAAATTAAATAAATGTATACAAAATAAAACAGACATTCGAAAAACTTTTATAATAAATTTATTACTATGAGTTTACTGGAAAAAGCAAGCCTTGCTAATATTATAGAGATTAAAGTTATATTCCAAAAAGTTCCAACATTTTAAAATACTACAAAGACATGTTTATGTTGTTGACCGTATCGACATATTTTTAATAACACTGGCAAAATCTGGCTGAAGATCAGTGTAAAGTAAATTATATTCATATATTGAGATATAAACATCACATGACCTCCTTCTCTTATGCTTGTGTATAACTGTTGTTAAAACAGGCAAAACTCTCTATACGTATGCCACACACAGCAATCTAGAGTAATCAATGGATGCCAAAAGGCTTGTGCATAAAATCCCCATCTAGTGCCTACACATCCAATATCCTCAGACTAGTTTCTAGCTTGTGGCCTTCATCAGTGAGGAGCCTTGGATCTGAGAGCACTGCATCTAGATCTTAGGATCTAATGCAACCTTCCAGAACCACCTTTTATCTCCATTTAACTACAAAACTATGAGTCTTAAACTGAAAACACCTTAATGTTGCCAATTCAAGCCCATCAGCTTATATAGTTATATGGGTCTGAACCCAGTTCAGTTCCCATACATTTTGGTGTCTTTGGTTTTTTAATAACGATAGCCACCAATATCCTATTAGGCAGGATTGGTTTAAGCCAATAAACATCACATGACCACCATCTCTTATGCTTGTGTATAACTGTTGTTAAAACAGGCAAAACTCACTATATGTATTACCACACACAGCAAGCTAGAGTAATCAATGGATGCCAGAAGGCTTGTGCATAAAATCCCCATCTAGTGCACAAGCCTTCTGGCATCCATTGATTACTCTAGTTTGCTGTGTGTGGCATACGTAAAGTGAGTTTTGCCTGTTTTTATATTGAGATATATTATAGAAAGTTGCAATGACTATGAATTGCCATTATGGCTTGGATTTGAAAGTAATGAAACTGTATTTAATTTTATAATTATTTCTATGGTGATTGAAACATTGATTCAACAAAATATAGACCTACAATATTGCTATATTCTAAAGAATATTTGTCAAAATGTTACAGTACTGATTAGATTATCTATTGACACTAAAAAACTTAATAGCAAGAAAAATACACAACATTGTAATTATATATCTCTGAAACATTTTACAGCAATTTAACAAGAAGTATTTTAAGCCAATAAACATGCCATAGATTACCATTTCTTATGATTGCTTATAACTGTTATTAAAACAGGCAAAACTCTCTATACATATTGCCATTCAAGTGCAAGCCAGAGTAATCAATGGATGCCAGAAGGCTTATGCATAAAATCTTTATCTAGTGTCTTCTCATCCAATGTCCCCAGACTAGTGAGGAGCCTTGGATCTGAGAGCACTGCACCTAAGATCTTAGTTTTGTAGTTAAAAGTAAAGATAAAAGATGGCTGGATCACAAAAGATCCCAGTGTAGTAGTCTCAGATCTAAGACCTCACTGATGAAGGTCACAAGCAGAAACTAGTCTGGGGATATTGGATGATGAGGCACTAATGGATGTCAAGGCCCTTTAGGATCAAATCCCTATCTAGTGCTTACTCGTCTAATATCCCCCAGATGAGTGAGGAATCTTGGATCTGGGGAAACTTTTCCAAGATCATGATTTTGTAGTTAAGTAGAGATAAAAGATGGCTGCTGGAGGGTTGCATTGGACCCTAAGATCTAATTCTTCTCTCAGATCCAAGACTACTCACTGATAGAGGCCAAAATCCAGAAACTAGTCTGGGGATATTGGATGAGTAGGCACTAGATAGGAATTTTATGCACCAAGTCTTCTGGCATCCATAGATTACTCTAGCTTACTGAGTGGCAATATATATAGAAGAGAGAGTTTTGCCTGTTTTTAAGAGAAACTATTTTATGAATTAAAATGAGTAGCTAAGACAATAAATGGAAATTATTTTAGATTATCTTTTTCAGATGGTGTGGTTGTTTTTATAAATAGCTAGAGCTTCAGGAAATCTTAAATGAATTATCAGATAAAGAAGGAACGTAGATTAACAATAGATGCTAAAAGAGTAAGTAATATTCAATGATTTTTTTTTTTCAAAAGAAAAAAATAAAATGTATAATCATGAATTGAAAGATGTCAACAATTACAAATACTTTATCAGATTATAACACAAGTGGAACTAATGGATGACGTTAAACAGAGAATTACACTTTAGATGTAAGATCTTCATGTATAAATAACATAATATTAAAAGAAAAAGAGTGATTATGTGTTTGAAAAGGAACGTGTTTTAATAGATGTGTTTTACCTGAGACTTGGACACTTAAGATAGTGAAATGTAAAATTTCCAACCATTCAACAAAGTATGGAAACGTATATTAGGTGTAGAAAGAGATGACAAGAGAAATGCATAAAAAACGAATAAATACCACTAACATCATTGACAGAATTAGATGACTGAAATCAAGCCATCTTGAACATCTTGCTACATGGATAATAGTAAATGGACAGTTATAATATTAAATTGGATCTCAAGAGATTGTAATAGACTTAGAACGTTATTACGTGTGAGAGAAAGGAGGCAATTTGCTGCTATGTTTGAAAAAGGGAAACTAGGGATCAGAGTATAACGGGATTACATTTGGAGATACCTTCAATCTGCAGTGGATCGATAATGATTAAAATGATGAAATGTTTATTGCGTATAGCAATTCTGCTTTTTTAAAAAATAATAATAATTAAAAAACTACTAAATAAGTTCATTTAACTATGTGCATTTTAAAGCATCTTTTATAAAGCAATATATATATAGAATAAAACTTCCATTATATACAATATTGTACTTTAATTATTTAAGACATTTGTTTAGTCTCAAATAGAAAACTAGATAAAGCTTTTGTATCTTGCTTTACACTCTGGTGGTAGATATTTGAGTAGCTTGTCGGTCAAATTTACAACTATATCTAATAACAGCTTATCGTTAATATATAAGTTTCATTGAAAAAGATAATATATTTCTATGAGGAAAAAAGAGATATGGCCAAAACGGAGAAAGTAATGAAAAGTTGTCCAACGATTTTTTTTATTGATGAATCAGAATGTATTTACTTTAAACCGTTACTGTGTATCTATAAACTTTCTTCAACAAAAGAGCAAAAAAGTATATCTACACATATATTTATAGTGAAAAATAAATAGCAATGTTTATAATGGTGTCTAATTAATAGCTGCTTATATATATATATAAGTCATAATTAAAAAAAATAGAAGCTTGCTTTGAGTATTATATGTATCTATCTGATCAGTTTTATGATCTGTGTTCTCGATTGTAAGTCAAATAAATTTTTTGAATTTTTTTTTCTCGTTTCAATCACATTAGAATTTTTCATTTACCTAGCAATTTTATAGCAATCGTTCCAATTTTTACATAGGTAAATACATATCTATTTCAGCTAGAGGAGTGAAATAAGACTGAAAAATTACTCAAACTTTTTACATTTTTTTTATTTTATGAAAGGCTGTTTGTTTGAAAAGGTTTTGTATACGTAGTGTACTTCATTTAGGTGAGTTTATTAATTAAAGGTGGAAAGTTTTTTTGTTTTTTTTTTCAAATAATTTGAAGACCGAATAAAGCTGAATGTTAATGATTTGAAATCAAAAAAGTTTAAAAGCAAAAAAAAAGCTGTGCTTTTCTAAGAAATATATCGATAATTACAAAGAATAAAAATACTAAGAGAACTTAATATTTTTTTTATTAGTCATTTCATTAGACTAGAGATTATTAAATAATGAATAACTATATCTGTAGTACAATTTTCAATACACCATTCTTACTCAAGGTAGAGACTGGTTTTTATTCATTTTTTACACCTGGTGGAGGGATGTATTCATAAACATACGACAAAAAGTATGCGAAAAATATCTGTGACACCCAAAATGCACATTTTGTGCTATACCAGCACTCTTCAGTTGACCCAGACCACAATATCCATATATGCTTTAGCATTGTTCAGTATATATATATATAGCATATTACTACAGTCTAATTGATAATAGGTCAAATATCCTGCCCTCACAACTTTCACAGAAATTACTTCATGTAAGTTATATTAATAATTTTTTTGTCATTCATTACACTAGAGATTATCCAATAATGAATAATATTTCCGTAGGGCAATTTTCACTACACCACTCTCAGTACAAACCAATAATAATAATCCAGCTTGAGTATTCGTAGACAGTTGCTTTTAATAATAATTAAGAATAATTTTTCAGTGAGTAAAAGTTTCTGGTTAATTATTAACAAATTGAAATGAGAGGCAAAAGATTTTGACAACTGATTTCAACTGTTGCTATTTACATATCACGATGTCATGGGCAAGTCAGAATAGGATTATTTTTATGTCATTTTAAATGACGTTTACTAACAGTTTTTTAAACTTGAATTCTTTTAACGCCAATTTTTCTTTCTTTTTTTTCTGGCCCCAAGGATATGTATTGCCAATAATGAAATTCAGTTTTTTTTTTTTTAAATCTGAAATACAGGCATTCTTATACCAGGAACTTTAATTGTAAATATAGGGGTTTGAACTCAGATTTTCAAGCAACCATCAACTATCCACATTATCTCATACTACTGATACACAGGATCACACACATGTAGAAAAGATCAATCATTCCCAAGGTGCATATGTTGTGCTGAAACAGCACTCATCAGTTGGTCCACATTATCATCCCCCACACACATATATATAATCAGTGTTCAGTTTATATTAAGATAGCAAATCTTTATACTTTAATGGACAAGCTTCAACCTACTCCAACCTCCAACTCTTCAGCCATCCATACCATTGAAAATCTGGATAGAATGGCCAAATCTCATGCTGATGCCAATATTGTTGTTATTCCCATAGTGACCTCCGCCACTCTGACCCCTCATGTATAGGACAGAATCCATATAAATCCACTGAAGAGGGATGGGTAGAATGCAGGCTTAATGTGTAAGATTTGAAATACAAGCGTTCTTATACCTGGAACTTTAATTGTAAATATAGGGTATACGTATATTGGTGATTGTTTATCTTTTTCTACAGAATGTTAGTCCTGTGTATCAGTAGTATGAGATAGTGTGAATAGTTGAAGAGTTGCTTGAAAGTCCCTGAGTTCAAATCTCCTATATATTTTTTAATCTATAAAACTGTAATTTCAAAGTGATTACTGCCATACTTTAATTGGGATAATACATAATTTGCACTCTTTATTTCAGGTATGTTACTAAAGATCATAAAGATTGAAAGCTCATAAGATAGTTGAAAAACTCTATTCATCATCTGATGATGAAATAGTAATATTTATGAATAGCTTAAAGAGGGTGGAGTGGTAATTTACTTTTTCTTGAATTTCATATATATTAGGATATGCATATTTAATGTTTACATTTACAAGAATCTTGATGAGTAATTCCAGAAAATAAACAAATACACCTAGACCTCACTTAGCGATTGGCTACCTAACGATATTTCACAATAGCGATCATCATCAATTTGTACCCACTACTTTGATTTACAATCGATTATTCACTATAACAATGGGGTGTTTTTTTTAATTTTTGGCACATCTTGAATTTTGCGTCGCTGATGATATCAGAGAATATGTATTTTAAAAGTCATTTTACCCAAAAAACAATCGACTTATAGCAAATATAAAATAAAATAAAAATAAACTTAGTATATATTTTAGAAAATTAATACGTTAGATTTTTTTGTCTGTTAAAATAAGTTGTTCTTTTTTTTCTAAAATTGACTGATTTACGATAAGCATATGCGTTTTGTAACTCTGGTGCATAGTAATTAAGTCTTTATGTTCAATTAAATAATTTATAATTGAACATTGTTTTTAATTTTAATAATTTCACATAAGCAATAAACATAAATATACAGTAATATGTACTGATATATATATGTGTTCTATTTGCACAGATAAGCTAGAATAAAGTGAATTTATTTTTCTTTAAAAAAATGCACTTCAGTATGGATTTTTTTTTCATTATGATGAAAAACTTCTGCTGAAAAATATAAAAACTTAAATTAAAATTTACTTTTTCTTTCTTTTTGCTGTACTGTACTTTTTAAACAGAGAAAGCATGCACTTTTTTTCCTAGTGATATAACACTTTTCCTTTTAGATACTGTACAGTTTACATGTACACTGCATTCGATAAATAATTTTTCTAATATGTATTTTATTCCCAAGTTAGTGTAATTTTTTAGCTTTAGGAACCGATCGATTTTTTTCCCATAGACCCCCATTATAAATACGATATTCTTGCTTAAGGATGAGTTCTGGAGAACCAATTGCCATCGCTAAGAGGGGTAAAGGTGTAGTTAATTTTGAAAGATAACATTTGATCACCAGAAATGATAGACTGACTAAACCCCTGAGATTATACCACCATCACTACATTAAACTATACAAGCATGATTATGCATTAAAGTCATAAAAAACACATTTAATTATACTATAAACTTATTAGACGTATTTTGCAAACTGTTTATATTCTGAATTCTTTGTAAAACAAAAATCACTAAAATATTGTTACTCACAAAATGTGATACACTTAATTTATCCAATTATCAACTAGAAATAAATTATGATAGTGAGAATGATCTAGATTTCTTTTACTTGGAATTGGCTAAGACAAAAATAAAAGAACTGATATAGTTAGAATAAAGGTTGGAATTATCTGAATGAAGTGAAATAATTTGTAAGTATATCTTTAAATGGCTGCTATATTACAGCTCAAGAAAAAATTTAAGGACATATATAAGAATGTGTTTAATGTTTCATTTTTTGTTACAAATAATGTTGATAAAGTAGTGAATAATTCTAAAAATGTTATACCTGTTAGCAGAAAAGTAATGTGCATCAATTTTTTGTGGATATATGTTATCATATATAGGTGAATTGCGGTACAGTATTGAAAAAAGATTAAAGGAGCATGAATTGTTATACAAGCATATAAAAAGTAAAAGTAATAATGATTTAATGACTGCTTCAGTTTTCCTGGATCACAAAAGAACATTCCAAAGTTTAACAACAAACTTTCAGATTATACAACTGAATCCTTGATTACTAAGCAAGACCTAAAATTCAATCATAGGAAGCAGAAGGTGTGTACTGATGAAAGGGGAAGAAATCACAGATGATGAAGAAATAAGCTTGCAAGAGGAAAATTTTGAAGAAGACTCTGAACAGGAAGGCAGTGAAAATTCAGAAACAGTTTAAAGTATGAATTCCATAGATGTGGTTTATACAAAGATATGGCAACATAGATGAAGTTCTAAGAATCTCTGAATTAAAGGACTTGGTAATTCAAACACTCTTATGAATCAATGGAGAATATACTAGGGTTGTTGACTGTGGTATGATCTCAAGATTTCTTTAAACAAATGTATTTATATCATGTAGCGAGTGAGCCCTTTTAAAAAAAAAAAAAGGACATGTAAATATAAAGTTAAGTTTGATATTGAAAATGTTAAGATCCTTCATGAAGAGAGAAACCACAATAAAAGAAAAATTAAGGAGGCAATTTTAATAAATAGAAATAAAATGAATTAATAGACAAGTTGCTAACATTAAAATCCAGGATTCGTGGGATTTGAGTGGATGATATTTGCCTCCATTTTGTTTTTTGAATTTAACGGCAGTTAAGGCAGGTCAAGGAATTGACTGAAAGTACTTCTGCAGATTGAAAGACTATATATAATAGTTAATTACCATTATTTTTATTATTATATATATAATAGCATTTAGCTTTGACAGAAGTTGAATGTTAAGACAAGTTTTGTGCCAAGACAATTAAAAAATAATGAAAAAATTATATAGTTTAATTGTGTTGTTAATAAATTATTTATAATACTTTATAATGCTATAATTTTAAATGTTAGATTGCTATATCCATATTTTATCTGTTATATGGCTGTAAAATAATTGGTACATGTTAAAAGTCTTTAAATTTTAAAATAACTAGTAATGTTAATGATAAGCAATGCAATTTTAAGTTAATAATACTAATTTAGTTTTAGTTTAAGTGTTAAAATGTTTTGAAAAAACTTATATTAATTTTAAAGTTAAGAACACAAGTTCAAATCTGATAATTTGCTTTGCTGGTGTTTAAAACTAAAGCTATGATATTTAATTAACTTTGACTGTAAAACATAATATTCTAGTAAAATATTTTAAAACCAATTTAATTCCAAAAGAGTTTAATAAAGTTGGTAATCAAATTAGAATTTTTTATAGCTGAATAAATGTTGAATGAGTGATAAATATATTTATTTAATATTATTTAGTTTAAATATTCTTAAAAATAATGTTAAAACCTATTTTGAAATATTTGCCTAGATTTAAAAGAATAATAAATAAGTGTATTAATATATATCAATATTTTCTTTGTTAAAGATGTAACATAAATTTTATATTACATAATATTTTATTTTATTCTGGTCTTTTAATTTTTAACTAATTATTTGGATTCAACCAGGTATTGTATGTTTTTAATTAATTTCAAGTGTATAGTCAAAAAAATTATTTATTTTAAAATTGAATATTTAATTAGATAATTTTTGAATAATGACCTTCCTAGGTCACAAATAGGTCAAAGATTCAAACTAATCAGGAAAAAGTTTGTAGGTTTAAAGATAAATAAACAGTCTAGTAAAATAATCACATGACCAATAGTATAAATAGGTGAGATTGTTGCCTGATCAAGAACCTCAACCAATTATAATTTTATTTTTGTTTGTAGCAATTGAAATTTCAAACTATCCTGAAATTTAAAAAGTGTAATTTTATTTAACTTTATTATTTTCTAGCTCAATATGACAGGGTAAATTAAAACTACCTTGACACATTTGTCTGAACAGAAAACACCAAAGAAATTGAATCCTCTATATCCATCAATGGAATTGTAATATATGTTGCTGTTACAATTTAAGATATTATGTTTAAAGTTTGCTTCATTGGAAAACTTCAAAAATTATTATTGTTATATTAAACATGATTTTAACACCATTGTCAATTTTCTATTTCAACAAACATCTGTATTATAATTAAAATTGCCACTGAATTGTTAATTATCCTATTGGCAAGAACATTGTAGAAAATATTAAATTTTTTTTTATATTTTTAAAAATATTCATCTATGTCAAACTGTCTCAAATTTATTTACCCATGTGTAAATAAGCTTTAATTCAAGTTAAAAACTGTTCATTGATATAGCAAATATAATGATTTTGAATTTACAAAAGATTATTAAATTAATAAATATACTTTAATAAAATAATTTATTTGTGCTGTACTTTAATAAAAATCATTGACATTAGTTTAAAAATACAACACTCAATTTTACTTACAATGAATTGTTAATAAATATTATGTGAAGAATTTAAAAGCTTTTCACTTCATAAAATCAGAAAAATATACCTGCAAATTGTTATTATGTTTAATGAATTTAATAAGTTTTCTATATTCTAATAATTTTATAATATCTGTAAAAATGTTTAAAACCTGCAAATGTTTTTTTTCTCTGCATGTTGCTATGGAGACTGCTGAGATTGCCAATATGAAATTGGAATTAATATTTGCTCCTGCAAATATTTAAAAATATTTGATATACATTTTTTATTAACAGTCTGACTGCTAAGTTCGAGTTAACTCAAGATTCCACTTTAAATAGTCTATTTTCCATAATTTTAACAGTAAAACTATGTTTTTACAGTTTTTTTAGGTTAAAAAAGTTTCGTAAAGTTTCGTAAGATGCTGCCCTCTCTTGAATTATTTTACAAGTAAAAAATCAATAAAACGGTCATTAAAGGTCTAACAAAAGAAGTTAGTGGTCCCTTCTTGAATCTTATTGGCTGTTACATTTCGACAACAAAGAAAATGGTTGTCAATAACTGAAGAGTTATGATTTCTTTTTGTTTCATTTTGAAAATGATAAACGAATGTTTTAGACCATTTTAGAAGTATTTTTTGACAAATTATAAATTATTTTGATAAAATATGCTAAAAATAAAATTATTTTAGAAAAATAGTTAAGAGTTTAGCAAAAATTATTTATTTTTAAGCACCATAAAAATCACTGATGTCACAAAATGTCAGCAACACTTTTTTAATTGGTGAATAATGTTCATTTTAAGATTTGTGTTATCAAATATTTTTATAATTATAAATAACAATTTATTTTTGAAAAAACTTTTGTTGACTTTCATAACTTGACAAATTATTAATATACTTTTTACAAATGTAACTAAAGTGATTATAATATTAAAATATGAATATATTTTGATGCTTTAGTTTGTGAGTTGACCAATTAGAAGTTTAGAGTTTTATCTCAGTTGTCCAATAAAATTAATCTGCAGTGAAGTGGTTAAATTAATAAATATACTTTAATAAAATAATGTGTTTGTGCTGTACTTTAATAAAAGTCATTGTTATTTATTTTAAAAAAACAACACTCAATTTTACTTACAATGAACTGTTAATAAGTATTATCTGAAGAATTTAAAAGCTTTTCACTTCATAAAATCAGAAAAAATATATACCTGCAAAAATAAGATTATGTTTAATGAATTTAATAAGATTCTATATTTTAATAATTTTATAATATCTGCAAAAATGTTAAAAACCTGCAAATGTTTTTTTTCTCTGTGTGTTGCAATGGAAACTGCTGAGGGTGTTGATATAAAATTGGAGTCAATATTTTCTCCTGCAAATATTTAAAAATATTTGATAAACATTCTTTATTAGTATTTCCATTAATATTGCAAATGTGAATTCAAGTAATGGATTAATTTAAAACCTGAGTATATTTACTATAATAATATGAACATTTATCATAATTTAAATTAATAAATGTTTAATGAATGAGCATGAACTTATCATATGTTTGCTGGCAGAATTATATGAATTTACTAAGGATATCCAAAAGAAGAAATTTCTACATTTTATAGTTATATTATAGATTTAATAGATTAAGCTATATTATTGTATGATGAATATGTTTACTGTCCATAAGATGTTGCTGCCAACAATCTTCTTCATATTCAAGATTAATAGAGAATAATTCAAAAGGAAACAAAAAGGACTTTATTTAATTTATTTATTTAATGGTAAAAGGTTGATGTTTTTTATATTATGATTTTTATAAACTATTTTTTATTTCTGTGCATATCATTTTCATGTTACATGTTATATTTTGAAACATTAGAGATTATCAGAATAGTATTTTGATATTTACATATTTTAAATAGTATGTGTCTCCCTTTAAAAATATGAATAATTTATTTATGAAACTGAATAATCTGGTATATATTTCTATGAGTTATTTATGACTTATTGCTTAATGTTAATAGAACTATATTTGGTGTTAATTAATTATTGTTGCTATAATATTTCACCTTGGTTAGCTATTGTATTTTTGTTAAAGATAGTAGATTTAATCTTTCTCTATTTTAGGATTGCTTTTATATGTCAGTCTATTTAAGGATGGTAGTTAGTCTCCATCATTATTTTGCTAGCTTATTTTTCAAAATGGATGGAAACATTGAGGTCTCTCTTAATATTTATTATCTTGCTAGCTTTTATTTGCTCATAGCATATATCTTAGAGATTGTGGCTGATGTTAAGGTGATTCTTATTTAATATTTTGTCCTGATGAACATTCTCATCATTTTTCCTGACTTATGACAAAGTCCTAGATTCTTTATTAGCCCTCAAAAGTAGGTGTGTCTTATGAGCTATGCCATCATACTTTGCCTTACTTTATTATTATTATTATTATTATTATTATTATTATTATTGAAGATTGATTTTGTTTGTAATTCATAGTATGTTTAATAAAGAATATATAAGATTTTACCATGCCCTTATCTGGAATATTTAGTGGTATTATCAAGGTATTGAAGAATTCTACCTTACCTCTATAGCATTCTTGGACAGCTTAAATTGTGAATAGTACATTGTAAATGTGTCAGTCCTATATTTAAGCTTTGCTAATTGTCAGGACTAAATATAATAAGTAATTAATTTTATAATTTTAAAGATTATTTTAGGAATAGTAGACAATATACATCTGTTTTATAACTTCTTTATTGCAACATTGGTAAGCTAATATTATTATTATGCCAAATATTCATAGAATGGACACTACTGATATGATGGTTATAATTCTGTGAATGAATTAATAAATGAGAACTTTTGGTTAATTAGTAATAAAAGATATTTTAATATGCTGGATTATTTTTGCTTAATCCAATGAAATTTATTTTAATTCACAAACTTTTGTTAAACTGAATAATTATTAGATATATGTTTTTTTACTTCATTGTTGCATATATCTTATGACAGAAAAAATTTAATTAGTATATATTTAATTTTTTCAGAGTCAATCCAAAATACATGTTTATAAAGTTTATGAACCTCAATCTTTTTAAAGTATTTAATATATTATGGTTTTTGTTATATTTTTTTATATGCATAGATTATGTCATGAGCACAGTATCTCATTGAGTCAAGAGAGAACAAATCAATTTATTATATTAACAAAAATGCTTTTTTTTTGTAGGGTATTCTTATTTTCTTTCATTTCTTTTTCTCTAAATATGTCTATAAGGGATTCAAACTCAGACTTTCACACAACCCTCAACTCTCCATGCCATCTCATATTGCTGACCCATCTGATCACACACATATTGAAACATAATGTATTAAAGGTCTGCCCATCCCTTGCATATGTATATAAAATGAATTATTCTCCCGTACATGAGGGGTCCGAATGACTAGCATCAATATGAGTAGGAGGACAACCTTGGCACTAACATGGGATTTGAACATTCCATTATCAGATTTTTAATGAAATGAACAGCTGAAGAGTTGGGTTGGAATACTTTGAAGCCTGTCCATTAAAGTAAGATGATTGACTATCTTAATATAAAACTGAGCACCGATTGTATATTTGTGTGGAGATGGTAATCTGGACCAACTGATGAGTGCTGATTTAGCATGAAATATGTATATTGGTGATTATTTATCTTTTCAAATTGTGTGTGATCAGGTGGGTACGCAATATGAGATGGCATGGAGAGTTGAGGGTCATCTGAAAAGTCTAAGTTTGAATCCCTTATATATCACATTATAGGTGCAGGTGTGTATTAGCCTGTACAGTGTATTAAATTATAAATATGTCTATAAAAATCTATTAATGATTGTGTTAATGTTATTAAAATAAATAAAGTTCTTTGTAATTCATAAATAATTTTATTTAAATTAAGATTACAGAATCAATGTTGAGCATCTTTCAACCATTTTATACAAGATAAAGAAATTAATATTAATAAACTGTATTATAATATGAATGCTAAAATAAATTATAAAATAAATAGTAAAACAAAGAGGAAATTAAAAGAAACTCTGAGGGGTGCCAAAAGCATGAAACCACTGGTCAGGAAATGGGGGTGGTTTTCAGATAGAGATATTTTAAATGCTTTCTCTTGCTAAGCATTTATCTCAAAGCTTGTTGAGCAATTAGCAAAGCTCTTTGTTTATATCCTGCAAGCTTAAAAATGAAATGGAGTCATGTGATATATGACTATTTTTTATTGACTAAAAGAAACTATATTAAAAAATTAATTCTAGATTAATAGTCAAAAGTAAATAATATATGACTAATATATAAATAATCATTGTTAATTGATTAAATAATTGTTTAAATGAAAAACAGTAAACTTCCATTCATTATTAGGCAATTATTGTTTTTTGAAACTGTATTAAAAATAACTTTTACACTTAAACTATGATCTCTTCTAAGATATTAAAAATTCATAAGTATATCATCTCTAAGAAATATGTTTACTGGAAGATGTATAAAATAATCTACTCCAACCCTCCCACTAAGTCTAATCTCACATTGCTTAAAAGAAATAACAAATGGTACTACATAAATATAGAAATTGATCTCATGAGACCAAATATTTTGATTTTCTTCTCAAACTCAATTTTTGTATGCTGTCAACGTTAAAATTCCTTACATATCAAAGATTTTTTTCTAACATAGATTCCATTTGTAAGTTATATCACAGAGAAGATAAAATATAACTTCATTTGTTATTCTCAAATGACTACTTGCAAGCCATTGTAATTTGATAATGATTATAGAACTAATAATGTCACATTAAAAACCATTATGGATATTTTTATTACATGTTTTTTCCAGTAATTGCTGCCACATTTATTTTTTATGCATTCTAGTGCTCAAAATGCACATTAATATATGAAATATCTAACTAATTTTCTAAATAAACTTGAACAGTTAAAAAGTAGAGATAGGAAAATTGCCTATCTAGATATTTTTGTTACTATCTAGTCATTACTAAAAGAGCAATCAGACCTCTAGCACTTAAGATTTTTCTAGTCTTTAAAACTACAATTAAAACATAACTTAAGTAATTGGACATAGTAATCTTGACCTAATGTAAAAATGATGTAAAACACATGCATAATGTTTTTGGCTTTTTTTTAAACTTAAGACTGTAGTTTTTGTTCTTGTTTTTTATCCTTTTGTTATATTTTTTGTGTAATATTTGTATTTTATATTTTCTTTGAGTAAAGTTGCTTTGAAACATAATTAATTAAATTATTAAAATGTATAAATTTATACATCAATAATTATATTAAAAATACAATTATTTAAAAAGCCAAAAATTGAACCAAAATGCAAAAATTGGAAAACTCTGCTCTCCACATATAATAGATTAATAAGAAATCACGGAAATAATACCTTAACAAAAATTTATTTATAATTTTCTTTGTTGTTATTTTAAAAAAAAAACTTAAAAAATATATTACATTTCAAGATATAAAATTCATAGCTATATTAAGGGTAGTTAGATAATATAATTTTAAAACAATTATGTTTAAATGCATAGTTATTAATAATTTGGGTTAGGATATGAAAGTTGTATAGTATATTTTAAAATGTATTTATTTATACAATTACAATTATTTTAAATATATTTATATATAAAGTTGTAATACACTATGTTTAATATCACGATATTGTGAAATAGAATATAATAAAATATTTACGGATATCAAAAAATCACATAAAATAATAAGAAAATTAAAATTAAGTAAAATAGCATGGACATATGCACAGACGACTATATGTCCTTAATCATACTTGTGCTAGATTGAAAATCAAATATTTATTTAAGTGATTGAATTAAAAAGAAACCCAAGAATCTTTAGTTCAGAATCTGTCTTTTTTAGTCTCACATTAGACAGCACATGGGAGATGACTGTGCTTAAGATAGACTTACTTTATAGGTGATATATATCAACATATTATATCAGCTGTTTTGGAAGTAAAAATAATAATATTGACTTTTATAGAGTGTTTTATTATGACAAAAATTAGTACGCATATTACTACTACATTTTTATTCTGGTAACTTTGGTCATCTATTTACACCAAATGATACAAAGAAGATTATGAAATGAAATAATGTCCTACAATTTACATATATATGTGTAGCATGAATTGAAGTACATTTTTAAAAAAACAGATATTATTATTATTTAAAAAATGAGTGTTATAGTCAAACATTAAAAACATTTCATATCATTGACTTTTATCGATTATTTTTATTACATATTTTAACAGATATATAAATAAAAAGACAATACAAAAATGTCACAGTAATGCTATCCGTGCCTTCACTGACTCTTGATCGAATGAGGCTATTCAAAAATTCAAAGCTGCTTAAGCTAAGATAGATTCAATTAATCAAAGTACTTATAATTACACCACCGAAACATATAATTAAATATAATCGCTGAGTTTGAAAATAAAATATTTTTTTTTAACAATTGTTTCTGTAGAAAGCCTAAATAGTCATTATACGTTTGAGCTATTTTGAGTCTATGATTATATTCAATTCTATTTGCCTATGGAAGAAAAACAAGTTGTTAAATGTATATTTATATAATAAAAATTGATATACTAAGAGCTTATACATTAATTCATATGTTTATATATATTCAGGTCATACATCCACACACACGTTTTATTTACAATAAAAAAAATGAATATTTTCTGAGAACTTTACAATTAAATATTCAAAACAATAAATTTAAAATCTCTTGGAAATATAAAATCATCATATTAAAAACAGAAAATTGCAAAAATATGTTTAGATATAAATGATGTATGTAGGGTGTTTTAAGATTAATGTGCTTTTGTTAAATGTAAGATTCATTTCAACAATTCCAATTTTATTATATACAGCTTACATTTTTGTTTTTTAAAAAAGATTATAAAAACCTGTCACTCGTCAAAATGTGCTGAAAAGTAGTGATAAAATAAAAGCTTACTTTTAAAGTAAAATACAAAACATAACTGACAGTCAGAAATGGAAAATATTAATATAAACAGAGTTCACATTGTAAAATGATAAACTTATTTATATATTTTAGAAAGGTAAGAAAGTATGTCGCCTTTAAACCAAAGGTTTTTTTTTTTTGTTTTAAAAGAATTCTTTCTATTTTTGTACATTTAACTGATATGTATGTGGTCAAGCGTTGATAACCTCGTGGTTAGCATAGCTGCCTTCCAAGCAGCTGGCCAGGGTTCGCGTCCCGGTCAACACATTTGACATAGGGAAAAAAAACTATAATTAGATATGTATTTAATATTAATTATTTAAATTCGTATATAAAATTACAATATTTGTCAAGCATTGTTAGCCGAGAGGTCAGCGCAATCGCCTTGCAAGCAAGCAGTTGGTTGCAGACGGTTGTTGCAGGTTCGCCTCCCGGCCGATGCTATGACATATGAAAAAAAATAATATTTAAACAGTTTTTACTTGAGGGGGGGGGGGGGTACTTCATTGGAGCAATTAGAAAGATAGGTGCTATCACAAATTTAAACTGGGAAAATTATATTTTGATGCATTTTATATTAATATTTTTATGTTAAATATATAAGAACATTTAACCTAGAAAAGGTAGATATATGTTTACAAATTTATGCTTTTATTCATGCTAAGCATGCTTTCAATGCATTGAGTATCATAATCATAGCTCTTTAAAGATTATTATGGATTATTTTTATGCTATTCACAATAATTTTTTTTTATTTTAAAACTTTATGCTTTATTATAAAAATCAGAAAAACAAAAACTACAATCATAATCATCATTGTCAACCATTATCAATCCACTGCAGCGTAAAGGACTTTCCAAGTTCAATCCATCTCCGATATTTAGCCTTTCTCTCCACATCACCCTATACCCTTTTCTATCTTATCCATCCATCTTACCTATGGTCTCTTTCTGGATCTTTTACAATCTCTTGGAATTTAGTTTAATATTTCAATTGTCCATCTATTATCTCTTCTAGCTATATGTTCAGCTCAACTTTCAATGATGTCAGTAACACCTGTTTGTTCTCTTACCCATGTATTGCATTTTCAATCTTTCTAGTTACTCTTAACATATATCTTTTCATACTTTTTTGAATGGTCGGAAGTCTCTGTATTACTCTTCTATTAAGTATTCAAGTCTCAGATTCATAAGTAAGAACTGGTAAAACACATTTATTAAAACCTTCCTTTTCAAACACATAGGCATATTTCCTTTTAGTATCAAGTTATTTCTTCAAAAGCACTCCAACCAAGTTTAATTCTATGATTAATTTCATCCATTCTGTTTTCATCTGTAGTAATAATATGACTAAGGTATTTGCAGTTGTTAATTTCTTCTATCTCATCATTATCAATCTTTATTTTCATTTTGTGAGAAAATTCATTGAACATTACTATAGTCTTTTTGACATTTACCTTTAGTCGTACTTTCATCTGATAATTCTGGCAACATTTACTGAAGCACTAAAGCATTATTTGCAAAACAACTACATCATCTGCAAAATCTAAATGACTTAAAAGATCTCTATTTACTTTTATTCCTTTAACCTCCCATTTTAATCCACCAAATACTTTTTGCAACATTGCTGTAAAATGTTTTGGAGATATGGAGTCACCCTGTCTTACACCTTTCTTAATGTTAACATTCCTAGTATTATTATGTAATCTAATTGTTGCTATTGCATTTTTGTAAATATTTTTCAGAACATGACAGTATCCTGAATCTATACCTTGATGATTTAATCATTGAAGAAATGCTTTTACAATCAAATGCCTTTTCATAGACTACAAATCCAAATCATAATGGTAACTCATATCACTGGTCCTTTCTATAACTTCTCTCAATACTTGGATACAATTCATTGTAATAAAACAAGTTTTAAATCTAGCTTGTTTTTTTTTTGTTTGATTGAAATCCAATGTTTTTTGTAGACAAGTTATAATTATCTTGGTAAAAACTTTGTATAAATCTTTAAAAGACCGATAGGTCTGTAATTTTTAATATCTTCTTCATCACCTTTTTAAATATTAATATTAATACTGCATCCTTTCATTGAATGTTTATAATATGTGTAATGATGTTTAACATTAAATCAACTGAAATATAAACACTCATTAGTAAAATAAAGTTGTTAAATTGGTGAACTTTCAGAATCTGAGAGTAATATGAAGAGAGAGAATTAATAAATTAATAATATATGATTACTTCTTAATTAAATGTCATTTTCAGCAGAAATGTCTCTACATATTTTCATGGTATAAAATTGTCTTATTGTAAGTTGATTTTTAACATTGGAAATAATAATGCACACTAGTAATATTCATATTTTATAAAAATTATTTTATATCAAAGAAACCAAAAAATAAAAAATAAAGATTGTCTTAAATAGCAATTGTCCCCTAAATAAATGTTTTAATTAAACTATATTTATAATCTCAGTTACAAACTTGTAAACATATTAAATGCTATTCCTCAACATGCTTTGTGACAAATTCTTAGCTAGAGAAAGCATTTAAAATATCTCTGTCAGGACCCCGCCCCCCAAACCTCTGACCATGGTTTCATGCTCTGGCACTCCTCAGAGAGGTGCTAGAGTAAGTTCAGAAATTACATGTGTTTGATATAATGAAGTGTTCATCATCAGTTCCTGGGGTTAATAGGACCATAATTAACATTTGACAATTCTATATATTTTTCTTTATCTACTTAACACCAAAGTAATTCCAAGCATTTATGCTATAGGAAAATATCAAATGATATGACTAAGTAAAAATTACTACAGAAAAACTATCATTAATTTGAATATTTAAGTCCAACAGTGAATTTGGAAAATTTGTGAAAAGACTAAAAAGTTGAAGTACAAACTTGTATTATGTGTCTTGCATTGGTGATCGAGAGGTCAGCGTGACTGCCTTGCACTTGCAGGCAGTTGTCCGGGTTGCGGGTTCACGTCCTGGCCGATGCTATGACACTTAAAAAAAAAAAAACTTGTAATTATGTTAATAAAATAGAAAATGTTTAAAAAACGAATGTAATACATTATGGTAACTTAAATGTAACTTATTAAAAATATTTTTTAAAAAAATAATTTAATAAAAAAAATTAAACAAATAAATTTGAATTTTTTTATTTGTCCCATAAAAAGATATTTTTCTCTTTAAGTTTCTTGCCATGATACGTCAAAACTTTAATCAGCTAGTGGCTGAATCTCAAGTTATAAAATGAAATATGATAGTGTGAATTATACATTTGTAGATTATATTCAATGTAGACTTTGCTATTATATTAATATTGCAAACAACTTAATAACATTATTGTGATTTATGTTTTCATCACCATACACAGGTTGAATCATTTCAAACATTTCCATAGCAATTTTCCCAATTTAAAACAAGATGGAATGTTGACATTATTTTATCACAGATTAAGGATATGAAACACATCATTATTTCATGTTATACTTTATTAATTAGTAAAATAATGCCTAAAACTAAATGGGATAATTAGTAACCATTAGAAACCACCAGTAACCACATAAACATTCATATATATTCAATGGACCATTAGTAAGAATGAATTTCCATTTTTGCTATTAAAAGGTGTGAAGTTTGCCTTCACAGCAGTGAGAAATATTGATTACTATTCTTACTGTGAATGTTTATGTGGTTACTGGTGGTTTCTAATGGTTACTAATTATCCCATTTAGCTTTAAGCATTATTTCACTTATTATTTAAATAATACATGAGCAATTTAAAAGTATTGCAGTTTGTAATGTTATAATTGACTATTTATATATCATTTTTTTTGAAATTATAATTGACTATTTATTAGTCTGCATTACAGTGACATGTTTATTTCATGTTTAAAGAGGTTTATTTGAACTTCATTGTATCAATATTTCATACTCTGTACTCAAGTTGCAATCTTTAAGTGTCCATATATATTTAATGGACCATTGGTAAGATTGGATTTTTATTCTTGCTATTAAAAGTTATGAAGGTTGCCTTGACAGCAGTGAGAAATATTGATTACTATCCTTACTGTGAATGTTTATGTGGTTACTGGTGGTTTCTAATGGTTATATTAATTAGATATGCTAATGCTTTGCTCTTTTTGTGAAAAATAAATAAGCTATATTTCTATGTAACATAATAATGAATCAGATATATTTCCGAAGGAAAAACTTAGAGAGAGACAATCAATTACTCCTTGTTGAAACCTACTGTATTTATTTTATTATTAAAAAAAAAATTGGCAATATTAATACTCTCTACTATAATAAAAGTTTTGCAATTTTTGTATGTTTTATAAAATAATGATAAAAAAAGTGATATAACTAAAAACTTGTTTAATTTATTAGTAAACAACTGTATTGCTAAAAAAAAAAATTAAATAAAAAATATATTGAGATCTGTTACCAACTTATATTTATTTAAAATTTTGTATTATTAAATGGTTAAAAAAAAAAAAAAACCTCATTATAGAAGTGGAAGGTTTTTTCAAAAATTGAACTAAAATAAAAATGTTTGCATCATTATTTGTGTGGGTGTGCGTGTGACTGCATTTTCAAGATAAATGTTTAACATAGAATTGTGAACATTTTGGTTTATATTTTGTATAAGGTTGAGAATAACTAACAGATAAACTGAGTGATATTTTAACATTTGAACTTTTTAATAAAGAATTAAATCTATGTTTAGAATATATTAGCAATAAATTCAAATTTTGGTGCATTAAAATTTTTAACACTTTTTTTTCTTTTTTTTTAATTTGAAAGGAACTTTTAGCGTAGTTCATAAATGCTTAAATTTTGTTTGTCCCACAAATTCTAAATAAATACATATTCATATACTTTGCAGATAAATTAAACTTATTCATAAAGCTGTAAATTATGGAAATAACATAGTTTGATGACATTATTCGGTACAAGTACAGTAATTGGTGCAACCATGTTTAAATTCTAGAACAGTTCTTTAAAAATTAACTTTTAACACAGAAAATCTTTTTTTTTTCTGTATTTTGGAAATTAAAGTGAAGAAAATAGGAAATTTTACATAGCTTAAGAATAAATATCTTATGAATTTTTTTTCCATGTGTCAGAGCATCGGCTGGTAAGTGAACCGCAAACCTGGGACTACTGCTTATAAGGCGCTGTGCTGACCATTCGACCACCAACGCTTGATAATATCTTATGAATTTTAAGCCTTGATTGTGTGTTTTTTAAAATCTTATTAATGCAACGATCTTATATTTTACCTTTCATTTATTACTGAAAATAAACTTTTAGTATAGAATGTTTTTGGTTTTTTTTCTAGAATAGGCAGACAACTAAAAGCAATCTATTTTTCTTATAAAATGGATTGTAAATAAATAACGTATCAGATATCTTTTTTTTTTTATATCCGCTAAAGGAATATGAAATTGACATTGGAAATTTCTATATATATATATTTAATTTAATAAAACAAATTTTTAATAGAATAAATGGAATTAAAAAATAAAATTGCAAATTTTATATGTTGTTGGGAATATAGGCGTATATTATATGTATACACATAAAATTCAGATTTTAATTTTTCTTTAACAAATTACAGTTTTTATTAATATATATGTCATGAAATTATAGTCTAAGTATATATTTGTGATGACATGTTGTATGACATAATTCATGGTTTACATTATTGGTAATGTACCTGTTTTCAAAGTGCTAGTAATTTAAACAAGCAGATTTTTAAATTTGACTAAAATACTCTGTTAATTCAATATTTTAATAGACTTGGACAAAAATAGTCTGAATGTAAATAATCGCAAGTATTTATATGACATGTACCAGTTTTGCATTATATATCTATGATTAAAACCATGTCAAGCTCTTCATACAATAATGTCACTCAATGCAAACCATAGTAATCAAGTCTGGGAATATTGGATAATTAGACATTTGGTAAGTATTTTATCCTCAAACCTTCTTGCATCCATTGATTACTATGGTTTGCACTAGGTGGCGCTACTGTGTGGAGAGTTTACTACTATTTTAACAGTTAGTCTAAGCATAGAAAAAGGTGATTATGTCACATGCTTTAATTCTTATATTATTCATCATCCAACACTTTATATCAGGGTGTCATGTCATCAATTTGTTCATTAAAAAAGTATTAATCATTCCTTGATAGCATGGATAATATTTTATCTACTAAACCAATAAATATTACATTTCTTCCTTCCACACATAAAAACAGAGTTAACTTGAGTAGAACAGGAGAATTGGAGAATATGACACATTATGTAGTTAGTAAATTACCAATTAACAGACAACCATATAACACATATAAATGATGAATATATTAATAATAATTTGTAAAATTTAATTAGTTATTGAAGACATTGAAATCAATTGTGATTTTATACTAAATATTTACTTCTGAAAAGATTGAACAATCAGTGTTATACGGGCTTTATAATATTTCTTTTCCTTTACGTTTTTATTGTTCTTTACTATGTTTGAGATTGAACATAATTTTTATAAGTACAGTATTCACATTAACTGTTTTATTTACAAACACACATTGTGCTATCTGGCATATCCCAACCAAAATAATCATATATATATTGTAACCTAGTGTTATTGACACTTGGTTTACTTGACATTATTTCTGCAGGAAAACAATGCTATTCTTTAAAGAAATAAAAAGATAAAATAACAATAGTAATAATTGATTAATAAAGTATGCTATTCACTCACTTTGGCATGTTTTGGGTGAATAACTAATAGATTTAATAACTCAATGTCATTTTTAAAGAGAGAACATGAATAATTTAATTGAGATATTAATAATTAGAGCAAATTAATATGGTATAAAAGCTAAACAGTAATTGATTTTG
>JAQFVV010014898.1:0-24464 GCA_028023455.1 Epiperipatus broadwayi | reverse complement strand
TATAATTAATGGGTTTAATATAGATGTAAATTAATTAGTAAATGGGATCCCCATTATATAAATGAAATTCAATTCACAACCAAGGTGTATTCGTGTGCAACTAATCAGGTCTAATCTGCTACTGTGAATTTATCTTGTTATATAGTGGAGATCCCATTTACAGATTAATTTACACACACGCACATGCGCGCACACACACGCATACAAGATTTCAGATAACTTTAAGCAACCTGGTTAATAATTTGATAGTTAAATCAAAATTTCAAATTATTGTGTAATGTAAAAAAATCAGCTAATCACCCTCTAGAATACCAACATTTATACTTAACACTGAGTTGCATTATTTCAATACACTCATAAGAAGTTATCTTCATCCTATTCTAGAGCCATCTATTGTATGTTTGAGTAATTAATAGGCATCAAAAAGTATAATGGTATACATTTCCTCATCTATAGACCAACTAATGTTTGCTATATGCAAAAGGGTATTGGTTCTACTTTTAAATTCTAATTTTCTCTGATTGTGGCAAAAACTAAAAACTGGTTAATTGGAAATGGGGATTTTGTGATGCGGAGTCATGTGATGCCCTTGATTATTTGTGGTTTTTATAATAGCTTTAGAGTAGAGTAAATATAACAACTTTTGGATGCATATGAAAAGTGGCATGATGTTGTTGGTATCTTATTACATCATATCAATATACCCTCAATGGTTTGTCATAGTTGGTGACACATCTGATATGGAATCAGGAGGTGCTTACAGATCTAGCACCCAAACTTCTTATGAACCCACAAGCCATAAAGCCATATGCTTTTTATATCCTGTATGGTTTGGTATAGTTGGTAGAGTATTTGATTTGGGATCAAGAGGTTCCACTATCAATTCTGGTGTTTGAACTTCTGAGCAATAAAGCCATATTCCTTTTCTTTTATATCAATACAGATTTATATTGTTTTTTCAATATATATATACATATATATTATTTATTACAAATATTTGTCAATAATTACTTATATAAGTTAGAAACTACTTGTACATATATGAGAAACAAAAATTGACCCCCTCTCCCGCACAGACATAATCTAGAATCCTAATTGACTTACTAAAATTTGTTTTATTTTTTCTTAGTCCAGTAGCTGTTTTTCATCATAGTTTTAATTCGTTAATTTTTTTTTTAGAAAAATAAGTTAACATTTAAAAAAATCTTACATTTTGATTTACAGGAGCCAAACTTACTCTGCTCATAACTTTGACAAGAAGTACCCTAGATAAACACATTAATGATTATCACTAATAATTTATTAAGCTAGAGATTATCCCTAGCTCAGCTATGAATTTTTGTTTTAATTCAACTTCATTTCTCTATTTCCATGTATAACATCTTTTATAGATGTATTTAGTATTTATTGTAAAAAGATGTACTGATGAACATTGAACAAATGATAAAGATATATGTAAAAAATTGTGAGCTGGTCCAACTGAAGAACAATGATTCATTATGAAATGCATCTTGGGAGGCTATTTGTCTTATCATGTGTCTTTATTCATATGTTTAAAAAATGTGTGGTGGAGTCAACGTTATTACTTATATTTATGAAAAATCTAATTGCTAAATAAGTGGTGAAAATAATCACTAAATAAGAAGACTTTTATATTAACTAAGCAAGAAACTGAAAGAGAATAATTAACTCATAAATGTTATTTTTTAATACTATGATATAAAAATGTTTAATAAAATATAGATTGCTACAGTATATTATTATTGATCAGGCAAAACTTTCCATATAGTAGTGCCACTCAGTGCAAGCCAGAGTAATCAATGGATGCCAATATGGTGGTTATGTGATATATTATTATTGCTTAATATTTACATTAAATAAAGCATAAAGAAAAGTAAACAATAAATTATTATTATTATGATGTTGATGAAGATGATGATGATGTCTAAAATCTTGTAAGCTATAAAAACAGGAATACTTTTAACATTATTTTAAACTACTATCAAATGATTAGTATTTTAAAATTATAAGTAAATTATTAATATTAATATCTCATTAATACCTTATAAAAATTAAAAATTAGATTTAACAGGCAAATTGATTGGTTGAATTGTTTAAAATTAAAAAACTTTATGCAAATTTTAATTTAACAGTATGCATATTTGATATTTTATATATATTTATTGATGGGAAAGATCTTTCCAATTGTTGCACAAACACTATATTTTTTAATATTACAAATGTATGAAAATTTTATGCATCTAACAGTTGATTAAAAAGGAATATTTACATAATTCTGCCTTTAGAATGTTACTTTCCATCAGGTGAAATTCCTTTTTCATAGGTAACATTATCTAAATTTCTTTCCCATATAAATTTTTGGTGACTTTAGAAAAGTGAATCTCATTTGTTTGATTGATAGTTAACTCAGCATTGTAATTATTTTCCACTAAACCCTAGTGTCAATTTGAGGCATTTTTATTTTAGTTTATGGACTTTTATTCTATAATAGAATTCAAAAATTTGACTTGATTTATTAGAAATCTTAATTTACAAACAAAAAATATTCTAAAAAATCATATTTGAACCTTCTAAATATTAAAAGAATAGTAAGGACACTGAATTATAATTCCTTTTTTTTTTTATTCGTCAATGACAATATAACCAAGGAGAAAGTAAATTAATAAAATATTTGTTTGAATTTTCATCTTAGAATCTGAACAAATAATTAAGTAATAAACACAAACCAAATTAAAAATATGTTTATACTTATTAAATTATTACCAAAGTTCAGTAGAGCTGATTTTGTTAGCTTGCAAATGTACATTTACAGTCAAGCATTGGTGGTCTAGTGGTTAGCATAGTGGCCTTTTTTAAGGTATTGAAACATTTGTTTAATGCCAAATTTTAAAAATAAAAGAAATTTTAAAAAATATGTAAATGTAATCATGAAAAGATTTATTTATTTATTTTTGATTATTATGAAAATATTTTGCAAAATTAATTATAAATATTTAAATAAATTCTAGAAAAATGCTTTTCTTTACAATCAGAACAAGACACACTTAAGATCAAAAAAAAGTTTAATCAGAAAACTAATAGAATAGACAATTTCTTTGAAGCTTGCTTTTTGAGCTATTCATATCTTGTCTTTTTTGAACTAATGACCTAGTAATTATATTAATTCATGTTTTTATCAGCAAAATAAATTTAAAAAAGGAAAATTAGATTTAAAATGATTGAAAGAGAATGATTTAGAAAAACTGCATTCAGCGCCCTCACTGTATATATAGTCAAAAAAGCATGGCTATGTTAGAGAGTGATTAACATTTGTGGAGCAATTGAAGAGATTTTCATCTTCAACACATTCAAATAATATTTCATTGCTATTATTATATACATAGCAGTCAAGAGGATGTTAACAAAAATGTATATAAAAATTAACTTGGGTTTCAATTCCAGGGCTTTAAAAAGTACAAAGTTAAATGTGATTGCAAGTTCATATGTCTTTTCTCATTTAGTAGAAAGAAGATTTAATAAATATAATTGTAAAAAAATTCTTGCTTGGATTAATATCTGCTGATATTATCTCAAACATTAATCACAGATCAAGAAAGTTTTAAATCGAGTGATGAATAATATATGTGCATGCATATATTGTAACAGTTACAAAAAGGAGTTTTCTATTAACTGAAAGGAAACCCTTTGATTCCTCATGGAGGTCTTAAAGGAACCGAGCAGGGCAAAATCCTAATGTCCACTCCATACGTTGTTGTCGTTGCAGCTGTTATTACTATGTGATTATTCATATATGGACATGGATGGGCTGCTCACCAACATGCATTAGACAGCATGGTGAGTTTATTGGCTTTTTACCTATGAGTTTATGATCAAGAAAAAACAACGGATTTTCTTCTCAGTTGCCTGATAGGTAGAATGAATGTATGTGTAAATGATAAATATTTTTCGAATATATATATATACAATCATGACAGACAAGAATAAATCATGGCCCTTATTCCCAGGAGGCTGTAAAGTCACCAATCAAGGTAGCAGTTGGTGGCTGAAGGTGGAGGGTGTTAAGAATCTCCTGATTGTGGACCAAGGCAGTCATTTGATAATGACTTTTTATTTAGGTACTTACAGCTACAGATCACTTTCAAGTGAAGGAAGATTGCAAGAATTAGAAGAAAAAAACTATCATATTAAATGGGACATTATTGGACTTTGTGAAGTTAGAAAAAAAGATGAAGTCACAATTGATTTAAAAAGTGGACTTGTGCTCTACTATAAAGTGACAAATATTGGAATTACAAGTGGAGTAGGATTCATTATAAATAAAAAGTTGGCGAATAACATTGTGGAGATTGAGGGTGTATTGGCTGGAGTAGCAAGGTTTTTATACAACTTAATGGCAGATACCAAATGAAGATAATTCAGGTTTATGCCCCAACAAGGTCTCATAGTGATGAAATAGTAGAAGATTTTTATATGGATGTACAAAAGGCTTTTGATCATATTAAACAACATTTTAAAATTGTTATGGGAGATTTTAATGCTAGAATTGGTAAACAAATGAAAGATGAAAGTGTTGTAGGTAATTTTGGTTATGGTAATAGAAATGAGAGAGGACATAGACTTGTAGAGTTTGCAGAAAAAGAAAAACTTTATATGATGAATTCTTTTTTTGAGAAAAATGTTAAAAGGAAATGGACATGGAAGCATCGAAATAAAGAATTGGATTATATTTTAACTAAAAGAAAATACATATTTCAAGATTGTAATGTTCTTAATAAATTTAACACAGGAAGTGATCATCAATTAGTAAGATGTAAGATACATGTTAATGCAAAGCTAGAGAGACAAAAAATGTTAAGAGAACCAATATTTACAGTTGATATTCCTAATCTTCAGAAACATTCTAATAAATTCAAATTAAAACTTACTAATCGGTTTCAAGTATTAGTAGATTTTGAACATGATTCAGATTTGAATGAAATTAATATGAAAATAACTGATACACTTTTAAAAACTGCAATAAAGATAGCTGGTAGAAAAAAGCAGCAATTGATCAATAAAATTTTTATTGAGACTAAAGAATTTATGAAGAAAACAAGAAATATGAAGACATACAAAAATGATGCAATAAAAGAGGATTGAATATCTCAAATTTTGTAAAAAGGTGTGAAAAAGAGTTGAAAATGATATAAGAAAGTATAACTGTAAGCTAGAAAGGAAAGATGTAGAAGAGAATAAACATCTTAATAGTGTAAAGTGAGATTTTGGTATTGGTAGAAAATTTATATCTCCAATAAGAAAAAAGATGGAATTATTACTAAAAAGAGAGATGACATCATGAAATGGGTAAAATACTTCTATCAAGAATTATATAGTAATAAAGAACAAGTACCTCCTATATCTATTATTTCTTCTGAATTGTCCATAATTTTAAATGAAGAAGTGAGACATGCAATTAAATTTATGAAGAAAGAAAAAGCTCCAGGTAATGATGGAATTATAATTTATATATTAAAAGAAGCAGGTGCAGAAATAGAATTTTTATATACCAAATGTCTAAATGATAAAGATGTACCAGATAATTGGAAGAATGCAATATTAATATTTAAAAAAGGTGATAAAGAAGATATTAGAAATTACAGACCTATCAGCCTTTTATCAGTTTTATACAAAATTTTTACCAAGATAATTACAACTCGTCTACAGAGAACATTGGATTTCCATCAACCAAAAGAACAAGCTGGATTTAAAAGTGGTTTTAGTACAGTAGATCATATCCAGGTATTGAGAGAAGTTATAGAAAGGACAAATGAATATGAGTTGCCATTATGCTTTGGATTTGTAGATTATGAAAAGGCATTTGATTCTATAAATATTTATTCAGTGATTAAAGCATTGGATCATCAAGGTATAGATCCAGGGTATTGTCATATTTTAAAGAATGTTTATAAAAATGCAACAATTAGATTATATAATGATACTAAAAAAGTCAACATTGAGAAGGGTGTAAGACAGAGTGACTGCATATCACCAAAACTTTTTACAGTAGTGCTGCAAGAATTAAAAGTACTTGGGGCAATTAAAACTGTAAACTGTAAAAAGGGTGGTAAATAAACCATTGTGTAACAGTAGTTAAATGAATGAAGAAGAATTAAAAGTTTTAAATTTACTAAATAAATATTTAAGTAATTAGGGGATTTGAACTTAGGATTTTTCAGCCTATATTCATCCTCTACCCCAGTTCAAATAACCAATACTCATGACCACATGCTACTATTTTCACATGTATGTGGTCATACGTGTCAGTTGTTTTCTGATTGAGTAGAGGATGAATATAGACTGAAAAATCCTAAGTTCAAATCCCTCTAGTTATATATATATATAATACATATTTTGTGGGTTCATCCGTGTTAAAAACTTTTAATATTAATATACTGACTTTCAACTTGGTCACACAAGCCATCCACAGTTATAAAAGGTAGAAAGAGGGTTGTAGAGGCGCTACAATCACTGATTTGAATAAAATGTTAAAATTCCACCAATAGCAAAAAATGTTAAATTTAGGAATGTTTTTTAAAAAAAATCTTTCCAAATAGGAGGAAGTTTGCATGTATCATCTCGCTTATTGATACAATCTGGCCTTTTAATTATCTCAATGGCTTCTCTAATTTTGCATTGGCAGATACCCCCCTTCATCCAATAGTAAGTGCAATAGGTTCTCCAACTCATATTTTAGCCAGATACTTATCGGATTTCATTAAATCTACAATCCCATCTATTAAATCATATATTAAAAACTCTCTTCATTTTATTTCTGTTTTAAAAAGTTTAAAAATTAATGCTAATGACATTCTGGTCAGTTTTGATGTCGTGTCTTTGTTTACAAACATTCCAATTGATGAAGCTTTAAATATAATCTCACAACGTTGCAATTTACCAGACCATATTATTGCTTTAATTAAACATTGTCTCTTAAATACATATTTTGTATACAATGGACAGCATTACAGACAAGTTTTTGGTAGTCCTATGGGCTCACCTATCTCAGGAGTAATAGCTGATTTATTCATGGAATATATAGAAATTCGTGCTTTAGAATCATCTTTAAAACCTCTCATTTGGCTCAGATACATAGATGACACTTTTGTCATGTGGCAACATGGAAAAAATAAATGGGATGATTTTTTCTTACATTTAAATAATATGCATCCTCGTATTAAATTTACAATGGAGACAGAGTCTGATGGAAAACTCCCTTTTCTTGATGTTCTAGTCACCAGAACACCAAATAGTTTATCTTTTTCTATTTACAGAAAGGATACACACACAGACAGATATTTGCATTTCCATTCTCATCATCACCCAACTCAGATAGTTTCTGTAGCCAAAACTCTTTTAAATAGAGCAATTAACCTTTCAGATGACACACATCTGAAAGAAGAAATAAATCATATTAATAGTGTTTTATTAGCAAATAGTTATAATTACAAATTTATAAAAAAAGCCTTATTTCAAGCCCAAAGTAGACAAAATAGGAAACAAAAAGATGATAAATCAGCTATTAGGATTTGTGTTCCATATGTAAAAGGAACTACAGACAGTATCGGACGTATATTAAAATGCTATAATATGGTTACAGCATTTTCTGCTCATCAAAAGATCAGCAATATAATAACCAAGTCTAAGGATTCAATCCTTCTTGAATCTCATGGTGTCTATCAAATCTCATGTAAAAATTGTAAAGCTTCTTCGTCGCATCAGTATTAGGAGAGATGAGCATGCTAATGCAGTTAAACAACACTCATCATCATCAGCACTCTCACTCCATACTATAGATTCAGGTCATAAAATTGATTTTTCTAGTACCAGGATCATATCCAGATGTGATAATCTCTACCAATGCAAAATTAGAGAAGCCATTGAGATACTTAAAAGGCCAGATTGTATCAATAAGCGAGATGATACATGCAAACTTCCTCCTATTTGGAAAGATTTTTTTAAAAAACATTCCTAAATTTAACATTTTTTGCTATTGGTCGAATTTTAACATTTTATTCAAATCAGTGATTGTAGCGCCTCTACAACCGTCTTTCTACCTTTTATAACTCTGTGAATGGCTTGTGTGACCAAGTCGAAATGTCAGTATATTAATATTAAAAGTTTTTAACACGGATGAACCCGCAAAATATGTATTTTATATATTTAACCGGTGCAAATATTCGTTTTAACATATATATATATATATATATAGAAAACATTTAGTACACCAATTGAATAGATTAATTAAATAAATATTTTTGTTTTAAGGTATTATTTAATTATTGTTTCAAAAATTAATTTTTTAAACATTAATATGTTTTATTTGAGCATGTTTTTATTCTCCACGTTTATTTTAAAGAAATAAATAAATAAAACACATAAGGTATTTATTAAACACATTAAATTATGAAACCTATATTTTTCAGTTTTTCTTATGGTAGCACTAGAAAAAAAAAGTATTTTAATTCACAAATTTTATTTGATATAATGGGGAAAGTTCTAAAAATTACCTTACACAAAAGCACTTATTGGCCATGTGGCAGGCCTGATTACATATATATGAAATTCAAATATGCATAATGTTATTCTGGAAACATATAATAAATATCTCAACAATTTAAGGTTTAAATTTATTCAGTAATACTCCTATATATATGTGCTGTATTCATAGATAATGAAGCTATATCTATAATAAAAATCTAATATAAAATACTATTTTAGCTGAGTGCTTTCAAAAGACTTTTTGCTCTCATATTCATAGCTAGTATCTTTAAAGACTGCATTGTTAAAAAGAAAATTTATGCAAAATAATGCAAATTAGTTATAACTACCATTTTTGGGACATGGCAAAACAGGCTTCTCTTCAATTAATGGACTTAGGATCGCTTTCTATGTGTAATGCTTCTCTGATCTTGCATTTAGCATCATGTCTTTCTGAGAAAACAATGTTAGCAGATGTGGGTTTAAATCTATGCCCTGTTGTTTTTTATGCTCAACAAAGATGGAATTGCATTTCTGTTTGGTAGACCAAATTACAAATAGATAAGAAATGGAAATTACTTTTCATCTGCTGCAAAAACTTAAATACAACAATGTAAACAATAGCAATGAAATTATGTAAGCTAATATCTTCCTACACTTTTATTGACATATCTTTTTTTTACATTTACATGGAAAGAATAGTTAGTAATTAGTTTATTAACCTTTAAAACCTCCATAACTAGCTATACACAAAATCCAAACATGCATCATGCTGTAATGGAATGACATAACAAATACCACCACACTATAATTTTTAAATCTTCCATCAATGTTACTTATGTTGTAAAGTTCATATTAGAAACAGGAGAAATATTGGAAACCACTTCTTATTTGCAGCTTAAGTTTTAAATAGATAATAACTCAGAACAATTAAAACACTAGAAGTGAAACTAAGCAAGACAGAAATATGCATAAATAAAATTTCTGTTTGATTTTTCTCTTATTGTTTTATTATTACAAGTTATTATCTATTTAAAATTTTAGCAGTATAAAAGAAGTCATTTTTTCACTGTTTATAATTTAGACTTTGTAATCCAGGTAGCATTGCTGAATAAATTTAATTGCAACATATTTCTCTGGGCAAAGTGTCTAGAGATTCCTGACCCCAAGAAAGAAAAAGCCATAGTGCATCACATTGCTTCACATCTCTTGATTGTCACAATAAATATATAAATAAAGCGACAATCACAATGAATAAAATATTAGATATTCAGTTACCATTATACATTAAAAACTGAATAACAATGGCATCATACTCCGTATTGATGTCATTAATCCCCAACTTGGTCGCTATGGTTATATGAATGATTGACAACAATCTAAACAGTTGATGAATACATTTTTCTTGAAATTAACATACTGCACAGAGTGATTGGTCAGTTTGTATAAAATATGGCAACCAGTATCTCACACAGCTAAGCAGATTTTTTTACATACTTATGTATATATGTAAGATATAAACTTTTTACATATTATCGAAAGAAAGCAAAAAAATATATAAAATATTATGATAAAGAAATATGTTCTACATCTCTAATCAACTACCTGTGTGTTTATTAACTTTATTAATATGAGCTTTAGTGTATTACATGGATATTTATTTTGAAATGGTACTAATAGTCCTTTCATTTTAAATTACTATTTTATGCATTCTTTAATAGTATTTTTCCAGTATGCATGTTTATTATGATGCCAGATAACAGAATTAATATAATATGGAAGTATAAATTAGAAGAATTCTGAAGAGATCAATACTTTTCAATAAGTTGTAAAATCCTAATAATTTAGTTCAGCCTCCATGTATTATTTTCTAGTTTTAAGTGCATTTCAAATTTATTTTAAGAATGCTTTTGGAATTGCAAATATTGACTTTTCTTATTTATTAAAGGTTCGTGATTATTTTTATTCAGTAATTTTACAATAATTATTAAAAAATAAAAATATACATGATTACCCTTCTATTTTATGCATTTTATTTTTACAAATAGAAGTTAACAAAATCTAATATAATGGCAACAAGAAAATCAATAATCAGTACAATGGCCATGCCTTGTGAAATTGATTACTAGTACCTTTATGAATATTGTAATAGAGCTTTTTGAGATATTCTAAAAATTACAAATGCAATTTTAATTTTTAAAGCAGAATTTTATATATTTATCAGGACTTCAAATTTATTCATTCCTATTTTTAAAAAAAGTCAGTAAAGATTTCATCGGTGTTCCGAATTTTCTCATTTGGCTGTGTTCTGCTTACTGCCATACGATGAAAAAAAATTATTTTATCTCATTATACACTGTTTATATTATTTTGTCTGTATTTGCAAAATTCAAGCATAATTTTTTGAAAGCATACTTTTAACAAATCAAGTCTAATTTATTAAATTGTAATATAGAATAAAAATTTAATATTAAAATCAAATGGTGAATATTGACGAAAATTACCACATGGATAGCGATAGCCAAAGGCCAACTTGTTAAAGGTTTCATTATTCAATCAAAAGCCACACATTAGTAATTAACTTTTTGAAATGATTGTTTATTAATAAAAATTGTAATTAAGAAAGTGATATACATTAATAATATACCAAGATCAATATTAGAGGTTATAGAAATGTTTATAGTCGCAACTTAATTGAATTCAGTTTAACAATAATAATATTATTAATATGCGAAATTTCATTTTATGTATGCAATTTTTGATAAAGTAACATTGAATGTAAATTATGTTTTATTTAAAATAAAATGTAAATTCTTTATTTCATTTTATATATTGTGACAAAATAATTTAATTAAAGATGCATAAATATAAAGCTATAAACAAACTAAAATAAAAGTTAAAATAATGACAAATATGTGGGAGAAAATAAATTGGAGATTTTTTTTTTAAAGAAACAAAACAAAACAAAAGATTCTTTATAAGGATAATTTTATTTTAACAATTAGCAACGGAATAAACAAACCCGATAATTTATCCAAATTAAGCAATTGTTGAATTAGGTTTACTTACAGTCATTTTAATCACTAATGAAAAAGTAGATTATTAAGTTAATTTTATCATTATTTTTAAAATAACAATAATAAATATTTAAATTAAATTTTTAAATGAAAAATAATGAACAAAACTTAATTAAAGTTATTTATAAAGAATAATAGAAAGAGAGAAAAAAAGATGTGGGAGGGGAAGAATAATTATTTTTTATTTAATAAAATTGTATAAAAACAATAAATGTAGATTATTTTTTAAATAATAATAATAAATAAATCGTATTTTATTCAGAAGAATATAATTAGCTATAAAAATAACACAGCATAAAAACAATTAGTTTTTAACCCTTCATTAGTTACTTTTTGACAAACTCCACTGGTAAGGGTGGAATAAATTTTCAACTTCTTATTTTATCAAATTTACCTTTATTCTTTATTACAAATTCAGTAATTTTGAATTTTTTATTATTGATATATATACACACACGAATTAAGATTATTTTAATTTTGCAAATATATAAAAAATATGTAACTTGAATTACATAGTAAGATTTGCAAAAAAAAAAAAAAAACAATATTTTTTTTTCTTATTGGATCATTAACACATAAAAATATTAAACTAAAAAGAAAAAACTCCACTAAACATCACATGATCATCATCTCTTGATCCAAGGCTTATCACTGATGAAGGTCACAAGCTAGAAACTAGTCTGGGAATATTGGATGAGTAGGCACTAGATGGGGATTTTATGCACAAGCCTTCTGGCATACATTGATTACGCTTGTTGGCACAGGGTAGCACTACTATATGGAGAGTTTTGCCTGTTTAAAAAAAAACAGAATTGTTTTAACTTATTGCAGAGCCTAGACATATTGTTCAGACAACTTAAAGCTAACAAAATTCTATTTAAAATCTGACCTACTATATACAGTTTTACAAAATGACAAAAATATTTCATCTGCAATTAATATGAAAGTATTCTTTTTTATCCAATTGCAAAGTGCACTATTGACTTCTTTTGACTTGTGTTCTTTTAAAAGTGAATATTTTTAAATAAAATCTGAAACTAATCACACTACTCTTCTAAAAAGGTTTTACAAATATTCTATAAAACATCGTAAATATGTGAAAAAATGCGGAAAATATATTTTTTATATTTAAAATCTAATTTAAACATCATTACACATGAAAATGCTTTCTAAGCAGCCATAAATTGTTGATTTTTTTCTTTCAAAAAGTAAACATTATACAGCATTCTGCAAAAACAATCACAAATATATATATATATATATATAAACAAACTAATGACAAATACCAATGAAAATATACATTTTTATTTTCAAAATATAACAAAAAAATTATGTTTGAAATCTATCATAATGGTTTCATGTAGAAAGAATAAAAAACTACCAATCAGAATTGTTGTGGATTGGTCATTGACTTGCCAGTAATAATTTATCCAGTTACTTCTGACATCAATGTTTTTAAATTAAAAAAAAAAAAAATCAGTACTATTTTCATTTTCTGATTTTGTCATCAAATAAATACAAGACCAGCAAACAAATGCTAAAGATGTGATGTGATGTATTGTGGCTTTTCCTTAAATGAAGTCAAGAATATCTCAGCAATTATGCCCAGATAAACCTGTTAGCCACTTTATTTTCTATTCCCCATTCTAAATTTTCCTTTATTCTGCTCCATCCCATTTCCACAACATAATCTTTGTCAGCTCTATAATCTTTATATTTAAATCCCCTTTATCTTTTTCCAAACCCAGCATAAACACCAATAAAATAATAAAAATAAAAATGGACACCGGCCATGATGAATTTTGTGAGACTTTGTTTGGAGTCAAAATTTTATTAATATTTGCACTTTGGTAAAAAAAAAAAAAAAACCAACAACAATATATTAAATCCAAATATATTTGACAATAATGAATTATATTATTATCTATGAACCACTTTTTAAATATTTCATTGTGTGATCTGATTTCTGATAAAAAAATAAAAAAATAAATAAATAAAAGAAATTAATTGCTGTATTTTATAATGTTGTAGTCTGTGAACAATTTTTTCAAATATTTGTTATTATTATAACTCATTTAATTGGATCTATGTTATCTGATTACTTAATTTGACATTTAAATTATATAAATTTGTTTTAAAGAAAATGTTGTGGATCAAGAATCATACAGAAAAATCATATATTATAGGTGTTGTTATAAATCTGCTATACATAATATTAGGCAGAATATTGTGGTTTGGGTTGTTTAGTTGGAGGGGCAAGAAGCTGAGATACCTTAATACTGTTTTGATACTTAAAAAAACAAATAAAAGTTGACAAATTATTTATATTATATATGAGAATGGAAGAAATTAATGTATGTGAAAATTTGGGTAGGTCCCAAGAAATGCAGTTACCTGATACTCTAACCCCATATATGGATTTTGACTCAGAGGTAGAAACTGTAATTTTGGATATAGCTAATATAGAGAAACCTGAAGCAAGAAGGAGTATACATGAAGAAGATGTATTACAACAAATTTTCAAAAAGATTTCATGTGGATGTTAGAAATTTTACATCGTTGAATCAAGAAGTTCTGTGGAAAAAAGATTGAAGGAGCATCAATTATTATATAACCAAATTAAGAATAATATAAATAGTCAATTTAATACAGCTTCAGTATTCTTTGACCATGAAAAAACTTGTAATTATAAGTTTACATTTAATAGTAATGAAATAAAAATATTAATGGAAGAAAGAAATCATAAAAAGAGGAAAATTAAAGAAGCAATATTAATTGATAAATATAAGAATATTGTTATTAATAGGCAAGTTGTGAATATGGCCATACACAGCTTATGGAAATATATGTAACATTAAGTTTGAAAATTTGAAATTCAGTTAAAGCTGATGAGGATTACCACATAATCAGAAGCTCTACAAAAGAATTTAAACTATAATATTGTATTTACCGTTAAAATTTATATATATATCAGCTTACAAAATAATAAGCTTGACTTGGTTATATAATATAAACAACCAAGTCTGTTGTTTCAAATATTATGAGAAGAAAACATTGACTGATTATAAGAGTTGTAGCAGTAAATATTTGATGGGACAATCACTATGAAAATACTATTGGCATGGATCATCTAATGCCTTTAAACTTTGAATAATATGGAGTCTTGAAGGCAACAGAACTATTTTTATATTGTGAGCCTATGAGTTAACAATTGTCTTTACATTCATAGCTGTCTGCTAAAGTTTTTTTCAAAGATATGGGAAAGAGGATTAAAGAATTAAGTATTGCTTTTCTTTTAATTAATAAAAATATAAATAAATATATAACACAGCAGTTAATTAATTGTTTTTACATTTATCAAAAAGGTTACATTCATTACAATTTAATCAATGTGTCAAACATGCTGCCCTCACAAATTTGACACAAATCACTTAATGAAAGTATATTAATAATTTTTATTAATCATTCATTAGACTAGAGATTATCTAATAATAAATAATATTTCTTTAGTATAACTACAGAAATATTATTCATTAATGGATAGTCTTTAATCTAATAAATAATTAGGTTACATTCTTTTTGATTTGGGTTATGAAATAATTTTTAATTAAAATCTACTTTTAGTCTTAATTTTAACACAAAATTATCATTTCCAGTCAAGAATTGGTGGTCGAGAGGTCAGTGACAGCTGCTTTACACGCAGTTGTCCCGGATTAGCGGGTTCGCTTCCCGGATGATACTATAACACATGAAAAAAAAAATTATAATTTCCAGACATTAGTGATTCATTGCAAGTGAAGATCTCTCCATGTTTAATCCAGCTTTTCAATCTAGAGTTTGTCTTCTTCTCATTACATCAATAAACATTCATATTTCAGCCATCGATATTATCTGTGGTCTCTTTCTAAATTCTTTACAATCTCTTGGGATCCAATTGAAAACCTTAACTATATATCTATTATCACCTCTCATAGTTTAAAAAATAACATTTGATTGAATTTTGTAATAAATTTAATACTTTAGCTTGATTTTCATCAGAATCTGATATCAATTAAAGTATCTAGTTTTAATAATTTGTTTTAAAATATTAAAAATTGTTACTTTAAATTTTAAACATTCTTTGGTTTTTTTAAATTTAATATGCACATTTCTTTTTTATACATGTTAAATATATATATATACACACACCCTCACTGTTAGACATCCACTGTCTTGTGTACAAAAATCATTACTGTCTCATTATATATGTAAATTAATTAGTAAATGGGATTTCCTTTGTATAAATGATATTAAATCTACAGCTAACGTTTATTGGTGTGTAGAAATCACTAAAACCAGTTCTTCAGGCTGAAAAAAAAACAATAGAAAGCATGCCCAAGTTACTATTAATCAAAAGGAGTCACTTGGATCAGTTTTCTGTTGTTTTCTTTCAGCTTACAAAACCATTTGTATTGGTTTTTGCACATCTATACACATTGGCTGTGGATTTTATTACATTTTTATAATGGTGATCCCATTTACTAATTACTTTACATCTGTATTAACCATTAAAAATATTAAATTTAAATATATAATAGATCAATTTTTGGCAACATCAAAGGTTAAAGGTTATCTCTGTTTATATGGTTATGATCTCATTTCTATTCTGTATAATAATAAAAATACATGGAAATATTTAATTTAACATATACATATATGATATTTAATTACATGTATATTGCCCATACTAAACTTAATATAATTAGAAGCAACTTGAACTCAACTTTTCAAGCTCCCTACAACAACTATTCACTCTTTCTTATACAACTGATACACATGACCACATATATGTGAAAAAGATAAATGATCTTCAATATACATATTTCATTGCTGAATCAGCACTGATCAGTTGGTCCAGATACCTTCTTCCACACATATATATGATTAGTGTTTCAGTTTATATTAAGATAGCAAATCTTCAAACTCTAATAGACAGGCATCAGTCCTTTCCACTCTCCAATTCTTCAGCCATCTATATCATTGAAAACCCAAAGATGTAATACTCAATGCTCTTGTTGATGCCAATATTATTGGCATACCCATGCTAACTTTAAATAACTCTGACCCTCACACATAAGAAATTAATATATCCATTTAAATATATAGAAGAGGGATGGGCAAAATACAGATTAAATATGTAATACATATATGTATATTGGAGATCATTTATCTTTTTCATATGTACATAGCCATATGCATTGGTTGTATAAGATAGAGTGGATAGTTGTAGGGAGTTTGGAAATCTGAGTTCAAATCCCTTCTAATTATATTAAGTTTATTGTAGACGATATATATGGTTTAAAATATTATATATTTATCCTTTATCCTGCCCATCCCTCTTCTAAAAATTTAAATTGACATATTAAAGTTCTACATGTAAAAGAACAGAGTGACTTAGAGTCAACATGGATATGACATAATATTGGCATTAACAAAGGCTTTGAGCATTACATCATTGGATTTTTGATGCTATGGATGGCTGAAGAGTTACACAGTGGAGAAGAATGAAGTGTGTCCATTAAAACTTGAAGATTTGCTATCTTAATGTAAATTCAACACTGATTATATATATATGTATGGGAGATGGTAATCTTGACCAACTGATGAGTGACAAGTGCTGATTCAGCATAAAATACAGGTATTGGAGATCATTTACCTTTTTCATATGTATGTGGTTATGTTTATCAGTTGTATAAGATAGAATGGATATTTGTAAGGAGCTTGAAAGTCCGAGTTCAAGACTTAATATATATATATATATATATATATATATATATTAATTCCTATATTTTCATGGATAAAAGATGATTTCATATTATTATTATTTTTGTGATATTCCATGTGGTAAAATAGCTAAATCGCTGATGTTTCGGTACAATAACAAGTACCTTCAACAAAGCATTCTCTTTCTCAAATCATAGGAATGCTTCTTCCAAATGTTAATCTATCTTTAATTCATACCTTTCATTTATGCATAAATGAAAGGTGTGAATTAAAGAAGATTAACAACATTTGGAAGAAGCTATTGGAAGACAAAATAAAATTTAAAACTTCTCAACCAATAGAATTTAAGTATGAGGAGAAACAAAAAGATAAAAACGATTTTAAATCTCACACACATTCCTATGATTTGAGAAAGAGAACACTTTGAGGAAGGTACTTGTTATTGTACTGAAATGTCAGCTATTTAGCTATTTTACCACATGGAATATCCTGAAAATAATAATAATATGAAATCATATATATATCATCATCATCATCATCATCAACCATTATCAATCCACTGCAGGATGAAGGTCTCTCCAAGTTTAATCCATCTTCTCCTATCTTTAGCTTCTCTTCTCCACACCACCCCTGCATATTTTCTTATTTCATCCATCCATCTCACATATGGTTTCTTCTGGGTCTTTTAAATCTCTTGGAATCAAGTTTAAGATTTCAATTGCCCATCTATTATCATCTCTTTTAGCAATATGCCCAGCCCAACTCCACTTCAATCTTTTAATTTTTTTCAATGAGGTCAGTAACACCTGTTTGTTCTCTTACCCATACATTGTGTTTTCCATATCTTCTTGTTATTCCCAACATGCATCTCTCCATACTTCTTTGAATGATCTGGAGTCTTTGTATTGCTCTTCTATTAAGTGTCCAAGTCTCAGACCCATAAGTAAGAACTGGTAAAACACATTTGTTAAAAACCTTCCTTTTCAAATACATAGGCATATCATATATATATATATATATATATATATATATATATATATATATGTTGCAACAATATGTATATTAGATGCTTTTTTATTACTGTCATTGCATAATTATGAAAGTTTTCATATAAAAAATAATATCTACGGGTATATTCTTGATGTTGAGAATAATTTTGCCAAACATTTTCAACATTAGCTAACATTTTTACTTGAATGTTATTTTTCCAATTACTACAAAATACTCTCTTTATCTTTTTGTCTTCTATGGTAGAACTATTTTTGATGTATTTTAATGAAGATGGCTTCTCCTTAGTCAACCTAGATAATAATTCAATCCACATTTTCTTTAACTTAACTTTTCATTTTTACAAATACTAATTTTATTTACAAGTATTAAACTGGCTGCATTCATAACGTTGACAACATTATCACGAGAGAAGTACATTTATTAATATTATCATTATTTTTAGACACAGTTAGAGGTTAATGTATCTGAAAATGTCCATCTGTCAACATTGAAATAGAGATACAGGTGTTCAATATCCCATACCCACTTGGTGAGCAATAATACTTCCCAAATTGTATGCAAAGTGGGAGGAGTGGAGTGAATTTCTGCAATGGTAGATGGTAATGGTATGGTAGAATAGATGATGAGTGCATTGATAAAAATTAAAACCTTAAAAATGTATCTCATAGATTTAAAGTTTATATTTGAGCCTAATAAATGAATAACAACAACAACACAACAATACAACAACAACAATAAGCATCATCAATATATTTGTCTGAAGTGGTTGGCATCAAAATCGTAAGTGCAGAAAGATTTATACTTGTGAATGAAATTGATATTTAATACTGTGTAAAATATTATGACTTGTGCCAATTGAAAATGATATGGTTCAAAATAAAATGCATATTGGGAATTATTTTATCTTTTGCAAATATCTTTAATCATACATTTAATGGAATGGACATTTAAAATTACTAACATCATACATAATTTTGTTTTTCAATTTGGTCTAAAAGAAAAAAATGCATGATGTCATTAATTATTCTATGGGATATATAAATCAACATTTAATGTGTTCATACTTTGTCTTATATAAGTGATGCTTAATTTTGTTTTTAATTTTCAATAACTTTAAGACAATTACTGAACCCACTGTTTGCAGGCAATGCTATTTTTTCAAATGTATATTTAAATAATAGTAATCATGTTGATTTGTATATCTGGTATTCTATGTTAAAAACGAGTTTTATTAATAACAAAATCACCACCAATAACTACGATTTCATAATTCACAACTTATTAATCATATATATATATATAGGCAGAAATATATACGGTTGATTTTTTTAAAAAAAAACCTTTTAAAAAATGTTCATTTTCTAAATAGATATAGTATTGATCCGTCTGAGTTTATTCTTAAATATTTTTTATATCTATAGAAATCTGAAAATTGATTTTAATTATACATCTTTATGTTATAATGCTAGTTAATGTACAATAATTAAATTTTTATATCATTTTTTAAATTTTATTTTCTGGTATTAAATTAAAATACGCGTATATCTAAGTAACTATTAAGAATTAATGATACTTTTTTGAGTTGTATTTCATTTTTTTGTAATAAATAATAAATACGACTTCGTACAAGCTGAGGAATTGAAGAAAACCTTTCAGAGTTAGGGGAAAATAATCAGAAATCAATCAAACGTTTAAGCGCTTGTAATTGTTTTATGATTTAAAATGTTATTAAAAAGCTTTTACTATTCTTTTTATTTTACTTCTAATCGAACCTTTTTAAAGTATATATATATAACTTATTTTATTTTCCTGCAGAAAAATTATAATCAATTATTACATACACGTCTTTGTGTGCGCGAGAGAATGTGTGTGAGTTATATTTAGATGTAAGTTATTACGATCAGAAACATAATTTTCAATGGTAATTGGCTATCATTCACAGCCATGTTTTTAAGACAATTTTTTTCAGCATGTTATTTTATTTAAGAGATATATCTTAAATGTCGATGATTCGAGTTTTTTAAAAAAGAAAATGGCATACACTAACATAATATCAGAATCGTATATCTACAAATACATTTTCGCTTAGATTTAAAACCTCTGGGTAGTTAAGTTTGACATTATTAGTTGACTATAAAATTACAGCTGGTTATCCAGTATAGATGGCGGCCGGAATCTTGTTTGAGAGTTTATTGTCGTATTCTTTGGTATCCATTGATTATTTAAGACTTTATTGTATACAATTTAGTATAGTTAATATATATACTAAAAGCATGTATGTAATATTGTAAGATTTAATAATAATGATAATGATGATGATGATGATGAGATATACTTTCTGCCTTAGTGACAACACTAGACATCACCCAGTTACCGTCTCCAAGAAGATTGAGCAGCTGAAAATTAGAGGTTTTGCTGCTTACATGACCACTCTTAAAATTCTTATCCAGATTCCGACCTCCTGCCATAATACTACAAGTCCAACCCTCATAGACTGATTAAATAATTAAGCCATGATTCACCCATATATTTTCTAAATGATAGCTAAGAGGTTTTCTACAATTTTGTCTCACCTAACTTCAAATACAACTCAGTGTTTCATCTTGTTTTTCTGTCTACCTAAAAGTATGTATCCACTCTTGTTTAGCGAATATAATAAATTTATATTCAGCCATGTCCACAACTGATGAACATTCAAATGACACATATTTCTTAGCAACAGGTAATTAAAAGGTACCCCAACTGACCCAGCATTCAATGCTGCTTACTACTAAGTTGCTTATTTACTTTGCTAATGATTTTTTTGAACATTCTCTATGTAAACTATACTCATAAAAGATTTGCATTTATGGCTAATGAACTTTATATTATACTTATATCCCTTTGACATTGGCCAGATATTACTTATTTTGCTATTTATAACCAAGCTGCCTGTTTTATTAAACTATTGAACTTTTTAATTATTTTTTTATATATCCAATAGATAACTATATTAATAACTAGATTAGCCATGAGTTTGTTTACTGAATGAAGTTGTCTTTGAAACATTATACATATAATACAAATAAAATGGCTGTTAATTAAAAAAACTATTGCAATAAAAATAATAAATATAATGGTAATTAATCTTTCAATATTCAGAAGAACTTTTGGTTAATTCCTTAGCCTCTTCAACTGCTGTTAAATTTCAAAATCATAGCAGATACAAACATCATCTAACTCAAATCCCCACCAGAATCTCGAATTTTAATATTAGCAGCTTGTCTAGTAATTATATTCATTTTATTTCTATTTATTAAAATTGCCTCATTAATTTTTCTTTTATTATGGTTTCTCTCTTTAAAAACATCTTAATACATCAATATCAAACTTAAATTTATATTTATATGTCTTTTCATGATCCAAAACAACTGAAGCAGTCATTAAATCATTATTATTTTTACTTTTTCCACACTAGGTACAGCATTGAAAAATGATTTATGAAAGGGCATGTAAATATAAATTTAAGTCTGATATTGAAAGTGTTAAGATTCTTCATTAAGAGAGAAACTGTAATAAAAGATAAATTAAGGAGGCAGTTTTAATAAATAGAAATAAAATGAACATAATTAATAGATAAGCAACTAATATTAAAATTCAGGATTTATGGGTTTTGTGTTAATGATATTTGCTTCCATTTTGTGTTTTGAATTTAACAGTAGTTGAGGCAGGTTAAGGAATAAACTGAAAATACTTTTGCGAACTGAAAGACTGTATGTAATAGTTAATTTCCATTATATTTATTTAGTTTAACATATATATAATATTATTATTCGATGTCTGTATTTTTTAAAGCAATACAAGTAATTATATAACTGAATATTTGTAAATAGAGTAACTAAATAATTAAAAAATTTTATCCACTTAGGAGCACTTTCGATTATCTCAGTAATCTGTGTCAACTAAGCTTTGAAATGCTAACTTCCCCTAATTCTATGATCTTAACGTTTGCTGCTTGCCTGTTAATTAAGTCATGTTTATATTTATATATTAGCATAGCTTCCTTTATTTTTCTTTTTATTGTTATTTTTTTCAATTTGCAATATTTTTACACTGTTAAAATTGAAGTCAAAACCATAAATACATGATTTATTATGGTTGTAAAAAACAGATGCTGAAATATTATTATCCACTATGCAATTTTGTTTCGATTTCTGAACTCGTTTTAATAATAGCAAGTGTTCTTTAGTTCTTTTTTCCAATGTACATCTAGATTCACCTATATATCCACTGACCATCCTACATATCCATTTATAAATGACACAATTTTTTATTTATATATGTAGGTTGGAGTTATTTATTAATTTGTTTAATGTAGAAGGTGTAAAATGCAATATCACATATATCTTTATAAATTTTCCTTTTAAAATTTACTTAATCATTTGAAATATATGGTATTGATGTCCATATTTTTTATTAGCAGGTGACTCAATATTATTATTAAAATTTTTATATTTATATTTTGTATTAAAATTCTAATAACATTATATATATGACTATAACAGCCAACATTTAATTAATTCATTTGAATATATTTCAATATTTTTGATTTTATCTGATGAATATTTGCAAAGACTATTATTTCTAAATAAGAAGGACTTTAAACCTACCATTTTGTGTGACATTGTTCTTCATTTGATTTTGTTAATAAAATCTGTAATGTTAAGATTGATGTATATATGTACTCTAGATGTTAGTGAAATGTATGGATCAATTGATCGATTGGCATCTATCAAAATTATTTCCAATGCATTAAGGTTAAAAAATGTTAACATGAAAATAATAAAATTTATAACTGAAACATTAAATTTTATCAATAAAAATATTTATGCAGTTTTTAATAAGGATTTTTATAAAATATGCAATGAATGGCGCATGGGTTTACCTACTGTTGCTCAAATATGTAATTTTATAATTTCTACATAGGAAGAAAATATTATGAAAAAGGAATATTATCAAAAAAATATTACTGTATATTATCGATATGTTGATGATGTTTTTATATGTGGTAAACCAAATACAATTAATGAGTTGTTTAAAGAATTAAATGGTTTAAAAGGCCTAAAATGGATAAAAACAGATGAAGATTTAATGTGCATTCAGTTTCTTGATCTTAAAATAACTAGAAATCAATGCATGCTGGATTACTGTATGGCCATTAAACCAACAGTTAAAGTGGTTATATTCCATATAAATCAAAAGTGCCAATGTCACACAAAATGGCAGAGTTTGAAGTCCTTCTTATTTACAAATAATAGTTTTTTGCAAATATTCATCGGAAAAGGTAAAAATATTGAAATATATTCGAATGAATTATTAAATGTTAGCTACAGTTATAATCATATATATATAATGTTATTAGAGATTTTAATACAAAATATAAAAATAAAAATTTTTAATAATATTGATTCTCCTGCTAATAAAAAAATATGGATATCAATCCCATATATTTCAAATGATCAAGTAAATTTTATAAAGGAAAATTTATAAAGGTATATGTGACATTGCATTTTACACACACCTCCCTACATTAAACAAATTAATAAATAACTCCAAAGATAAAACCTCATTTATAAATGAAAATTGTGTCATTTATAAATGGATATGTAGGTGTGGCAGTGGATATATAGATGTACATTGGAAAAGAAAGTAAAGAACACTTGCTATTTCCAAAGCGAGTTCAGAAATCAAACAAAATTGCATAGTGGATACTAATATTTCAGCATTTATTTTTTATGACTATAATAAATCGTGTATTTATGGTTTTGACTTCAATTTTAACAGTGTAAAAATATTGCAAATTGAAAAAAATAACAATAAAAAGAAAAATAAAAGGAAACTATGCTAATATACAAATATAAACATGACTTAATTAACAGGCATGCAGCAAATGTTAAGATCATGGAATTGTGGAAAAGTTAGCATTTCAAAGCTTTAGTTGACACAGATTACTGAGATAATCGAAAATTCTCCTAAGTGGATAAAATTTTTAATTATTTAGTTACTGCATTTACAAATATTCAGTTTTATATATAT
>JAQFVV010014897.1:0-24526 GCA_028023455.1 Epiperipatus broadwayi | reverse complement strand
AGAGAAATGCAGATACATCCAGCATAATAAATGCATGCAACTGAATACCATTGAGGTCTAAAGAGAGAGATATAAACCATACTAAACTAAAAATAAATTAGAAATTTTTTTTTCTCTTATTGAAAAAAAGAATAAATAAAGAATGGGAAATAATGATGTAACAACACAATGGCTTGAATGTTAAGTAAAAGACAGAAAGCAAAGAAGACCAGGGGGCAGGTAATCAAACAGGCCATAGTAGATTGATAAACAGGAATGAGAATAGGTACAAGGCAATGAGTAAACTAGGGTCTAGATTTCTGGAAGAGGGAACTCTGTGGGAATACATCCAGTTAGAAAGATACTGCAAATCACAGGCAGACAGCAAAGTGACTGATTACACAAGCACTGCAAGGCCCAAAGCAGTGGGGAGTACTATGCAGCAAGAAACTGGGAGCTTTAAGATACTAAAGAGCTCTCAAAACAAGCTTTTTAACAGAAATCAGAAGAGAGACCCAACAAGAAGGGACAGATTTGGGTATCTGTCAGACATGAATTAATAACAGAGAGCTGAGATGAAACGTCAGAGAGCCAAATCTAAAGAGGGGGTGAGAAACAAAGCACCTAATGGGACAACAAGAACAGGACTCATGGCAGAAGAATGGATGTGGACTGTGGGCACTGGAAATAATAGTGGCACAGTACAAGAGATAAAGAAGGAACATAAGAGCTGCAAGACAGATGGGTGGGAAACTGGTTTGCATGATGAAGACAGAGCCCCCAACCACGCAACTAAGCAATCTTAAAGTAGCACTACTGTAAGAAACCCAAGGTGGAGGTGTGGCTGTTTGACTGGGAAATGGTTTTCATGGTCATCATGACAGCAATGCGGGAAGAAAGAGACACACACGCCCACAAAATGAAAAGGCTGGAGACACAACAAAAGAGCTGGAGCTGAACCTGCAGGGATGTAAGTCTATGACTCAAGATTTAGAGAAGTGGATTCTCAGGCTTCTATTTGAAAGAATATATTGTAGGTATTAGTGGGTGATTTCTTCCATAAAAACCAGTCAATGCTGATTTTCAGAGGGAATCTGATAAGACACCATCCACCATCATCATGGGAACTGAATCAGGATCTATAGGGATCAATATAAGACATAGAGATAATGGAAGAAAAATTTCAGAGAGATGAGCACAGAAAGCAGGGCTAAAATGTTGCAGATAGAAGGTTGAGGCCTGGAATGATACAGGGACTGAGCAGATTGACCAAACTTAGAGAACTGTTTGGCTTAACAGACTCATACCCAGTCCCCACTAATAATTATAGGTCCCAAAGACAAGAGTAAATGGTGATTAACACTGGTTCAATAGAATAGACTAAGCACAGATATCCCACCTCACAAGATGGAACGGTGGTTGTACTAGAAACTCCACCAGATGAGTCAATACAAAAAGATAGCTATAATAGATAAATTGAAATGTAGTGACTGTCACCACCACATCTGGAATTTGCAGGAGGAAGGAATTGAAGGCCTGGGACAGCACAACGTTCTTCTGCAGTAGAACAGTTTAGCCTGTGCCCTTAAGAATCCCAAGAGAAAGAGTAAGATCATTTTTCCTCTTATGCTTAGAGAGAGCCCAGAACGAGGACCCATCACCTGGCTGGCTGGTTCATATGGGTCTGTTTATGGTGTAACTGGAACGCTTAGCATGACCCATGATGAATTTTGATTTTTATGTCCTTTAGTGCTTTCTGCATCAGCTTCATCAGATATTCTTTGTAAATAATAGAGGCTAAGAGCACTAAACAACCAGCCAGAACCGATGTGAATACATGTAAACAAGGTGATGACTGTTTGATCCAGGGAGAGAAAACTTGAAGGGGTAAGATAGCTTGTCCGAGGGTTTCAGTCCTGATAATGCTCAAAATGCCCCAAAATGCTGCCTTCTTTGACGAAGGGCCTCTTTTCCAATTGACCCTAATGCCTCTGTCTTTACACTTTAAAACATTTTGACCTCCTTCTCGTGTTCTTCCACACTACTTGGACGCTTATCGATTATCACATACATCGTATTACTCTCTTCGTCTCTTCCGCGACAATGTCTGGTCAAGGCACCAGAAAACTCCGCTCCGCTGTTGCAATCCAATAACCAAGTGAACAATAGTCACCAACAAGAAGGGTAAACGTCACCTTAAGAGCCAGACCTACCAGAGATTATATGATAATTTTTTCTGAATTTCGCTTTAATAACTATACAATTTCATCTGCAATAATACTAACTTAATGAACATCTCTAAGATCTTCTTGTGGTCCATGTTGTAAGGCTACTGTAATATCCTGTATGAATAAGAGTCGTTGATTGAATTTTCTGAGCGTTTTATAATCTCCACCTCAATCATCACTTACAGCAATGTGAAGGTGATCATCGGGGCCTCAAATCTCTGTCTACTTATTTCGTTGAATATATATTCTTGGATTTCTATATTCCAAAAGCTTGTTTGAGAGCTCTTTCGTATCCCTCAAAGGCTCCCGGTTGTTCACTCAATGCCTCCCACCACCTTTGGGCATGTTCCTGTAGGTGGCTTGCTGCAATGATCACTTTGTCCTCTTCCTCCGCGGGGTACCTGCAGAAGTATCTTTCTAAACTTCGGATATGTTCCCCAGGGGATTCCCACATCTTCCCCGAAAATCTCTGAACCCTAATTGCCTCATTACTTATACTATTCTCCATTACTGTTTATCAATCTCTCTTCACTTGACTGGCTTTGATTACCTCGCCCCCCCCCTCCAGTGCTGTTGCTTTCTGTCCTTTTACTCTATAGTGCTACGCTTCCATGTGTTGTTACATCGTATTTCCCATTCTTTTATTATCGCACCTCCAACCAAGAGAAAAAAAAAAAAATTTATAATTGCGCACGAGTTCGCGTATAGTTTATATGTCTCTATTTAGACCTCCGAAAACCATTAGGGTTAGCAGTAGTTTTTATTAATAACTCGGATAACGTATGCGACTATATATATATCTATTTCCAGCATATTAATACGGCTCAGTGTTATTACTCTAACATGTATATATTCCATTCGTCTTTTCCCTTTTTTTTTTCTTTTTAACAAAAAAAAATTTTACAATAATAAAAAAAAATCTACGCTGGGAAAAAAAAAATTTTTTATTAAGTCATTCGCCGTTTTTCTTTTCTTTAACCTTGTAAAATGCGTGAAAGTATCGGAGTTTTGCTCACTATCCCGACTTCGTGTCACATCCACTGGTCGTTGCGCCCTCTTTTATTTGACCCTTCTACTATCTTCCTATTCCCCCTCGCTCTCCAGAGGCCCCACAGTTGCGGCGTCCAGTTATAACGAACCGCTTTGCCCGCTGAAGGGTCGTATTAATAAATTCATAGGACTGGCTATAGTTAACTTAAGATTTAACCTTATAGATATATGAATTTATTTTGTCTCTGCATGATTCCCGGGCATATTTATGGATAGCGTGTTTGCTTCCAAGCGCCAAACCTATTTGCGATGAACAAATAAGAATTACACCGCGGGACTCTATTAATGCAGAATAAACCCCGATAGCGACTCAATAAATATTTGCTGTCATTTTACCTTCGCGGTAAATAAGAAAAGGGGTGGGGTTCATTAGCCTAGCTCATCTCAGGGAGTGGTGGTCAATAGACCGTGGACGGGAATTAGGGATTCCGACACTACTGTCTTTAATTGGAAGTGGATTAATATCCTTAATCAATTGTATATTTAATAACTAAATCGATTTAAAAATCCAATCTTATCGATTAGTTTTCCCTGCGCAGAGTGAAGTTCTCGTCTAATTTCGGAGGAGCGCGCTCGCTACCCTATACTAAAGTTCTATAAGCTGGTTATTCAAGGTAGAGCATACGTTTTATTTTTAATTATGACATTTTAGCCCCCTAACTATGAATTTGATTGACATAATATAAATACAAAGCAAAAAAAAAATATTCCAAAGATATTTTTAATGTAAAACAATTTATTATACAACAAGAAGAAAATATTAAAATTCATTTAGTTGACCCACCCCCCATTATTTATAACTCGTGTTTCATTGAATGTTATAGCATACGCACACATGTACGGATTAAGTAAAGTATTCTTGGGATTTTGATAGGCCCCACAAGACATATCAATATTGTTCGTCTATTAAACTGCCTACACGGACTTTGTAGTTGGTACGTTTTATTAAAACAGATTTTAATCATAGAAAATTAAATTATTCCAAAGTTCCAATGGATGACACAATCCGTTTAACACTCGGATTGTGTGGTAATAGCAATTCAATAGGCAATTGATAAAGTTCACGTTACCTCAATATTCCAAAAGCATGGGTTACGATGATAAAGGCTCTATAGCTGGATGATCTCGTGGCTCATTTCTCCGTAGCGATCACTATTCTTTGCCGTCGATGACCGGAATTCGGCGTTCTTTGATTTTCTTCCTTGCAGCACCTTCTGGACTGTGGGGCAGGCCTTCATCGCCTGTCAAGTTGAGGTTTTTACCCCACTCGATGCATGATACACTTTTATTCTCTTTACTTTCTGGACCCGTGCAAGAAGACTCTTATCCCCTCTCTATTTTCTTTTATATCCTTTTTTCTTCTCGTCCTTTCTCCTCCATTTTCGTGATCCCCTCTGGCGAAATTCCCTGGTTGCGTCATCCGAATAGACCATGACTGCGTCATTGCGGTCGCCATCGCATCAAAATACATTCGCATCCCAGACGGATCTCGTTTTGTTCCAATTTGCTATCCACTCGAAATACATTAATCACGCACATACATACATTCGCATGCCACAAACACCTCAACAAAACACGAGTTCTACGATGTTTATTTCTTTTCTTTTTTTTTCTTTCTTTTATAGTCTAACAACTACCTCTAAATAAATATATGAATAATACATGGTTAATATTAAAATATTCCCATCACCATTAAATATTAATATTTCCGATTATTAGTAACTTTATTAGCTAATAGTATTAGTAATATATATATATACCCATTTCTCTTGTAACTTTAGGCGGACCATCGCTCTCCTCAATCCGCACCTTGTTACAAATGTAATCCACTACGCTAAAATCAATTTTAAATTCAGCTTATTCTATTGATTGGCTTCAATTATTACTTTCCAGTCATCTGATACAACTTTACTGTTTAAATATTTGGTATATCGTTTTTATCAATTTTTTTTCTATTATTTCAACTACTTTTTTTAAGATATCAATTTATTATTTTATCCTGGAGCTTTTCTCTTCTTTATATAGTTAATTGCATGTCTCTATTCTTCATTTTAAATGCGTGCCAATTCAAAAGATATAATAACAGTGTAGACAATTTTGTTTCTTATTCTTTATTACTATTCTGTGTAGAATTCTTTCCCACATTAAATGATGTCTTCTTTCTTTTTAGTAAAAGTTCCACTTTTTTCTTCTTATTGATGAAATAATTTTTCTTCTAATACCAAAATGTTTTATAATTTTGAAACTTTTATTCTCTCCTATAGATTCCCTTTCCAAATTACTGTTATATATTTTTTTATCTTTCTTAATTTTTTTGTAACATTTTACAGAACTCCAGATATTCCAATTCTTTTTAATAGATCATTTTTTAATATTTTCCCATATATTGTCTTGCCTCAGACAAAATTTAATGGTGAATTAATTCTTTTTGTGTAGGACAGCTATATTTGTTGCAATTCCTAATAGTGTATAATTTATTAATCTCAGTTAAGTTATCTTGAACCACCTTCAAAATCTGATTAATATTTTAAAATGATCAACAAATTTAAATTTAAATTCGTCGAAGTATTTCTAAAAATTAGAAATATCATCTGTTAATGTTGCCTTCTTTTATTAGTTTTTATTCTTTCTTTAATTTTGTATTAATGTTACATCTTACTAATGATCGTTTCCTATGTTGAATCTTTAGTTGTGTATTAACACATATCTTACATCTAGTTAGCTAATTCGATAATCACTTCCGTGTTGAATCTATTAAAAATATTACAGTCATGAAATATAAATTTTTTATTAGTCAGATATAGTTCAACAATCATGCTAAAGTTTCATTAGTTGCTTTTAATTTTATTTATTATAATACTAAGAGAGAAATTTAAAATTCTTAATAATTTACAATCTTTTTCGGCAAATTTTACAATCTATATCATCTCTCACTTCTGTATGTAATCATATTTGACCCAGGACTTTCATCTTTCAATTTTTTTCTAATTCTAGTATTAAAGTATTCCATGACAATTTTAAAATGCTTAGTATGATCAAAAGTCATTTTAAAATCCATATAAAAATTCTTTATTTTTTTCATAGCAATAAGAACTTGTTGAGGGATCTGAATTATCTGCTTTTGGTATCTTGCATTAAGTTGAATAAGTAGTTTTGTCTGTCTGATATAAAATCTTCACAATGTCATTCATCCACTTTTTATTTATAATAAATCCCATTCCATTTGTGCTTTACAATAAGTACATGTTCAGTTTTCAAGTCTATTATCTTTTTACCTTTTCTTTTATCTTCACAAAACCCAATGAAGTCTCCTTTAGTATTAGATAGTATTTTTTTCCAATTCATACTATCTTGTTTCACTTTAAAGTAATCTTTAATTGTAGCTAGTTAAATGATAGATCATCATCAAATAGCAGTCTGGGTTTGCAATTAGGCAATTCTTATCATCCTCTGCCTTTTGCTACTAACTGCTGTCTTGGCTGATGATTTTACAACTTTCTGAGAATAAGGGCATTATAAATATTCAAAAAATTATTATTCAAACACACATTAATTTTGTCTTTAAAAAACCTCAAATGAAGTGAACTATTATGAAATTGAAAAAAAGACTATATTTCTTGTTTTTAAAACTCGGAAGTAGAAAGCCAATAAACTCAACATGCAGGATGGTTTGTGTTGGTGAGAGTCATAGAATAATCACATAGTAATAACTGTTCCAATGATAAGAATCAAAGTCATGTGAACATTAGGAATTTTCTGTATTTCGTTGGATCTCAAAAACAAATGAAAAGATCCCCTTTCAGTTAACAGTAACTCCTTTCTGCAATTAATGAATGTGTACTTTACTATAAAGAAATAAATATTGGAAATCCAAGTAGATTATTAGAAAAGATAATAGGAAGTTGGTATATTTTAGATGGATAAAGCATATCAAATACACATAATTCTGATTCGTGCCGTTATGAGTTCTCATTGTTCTAAAGAAATGAAAAAAATTTATATAGATATACACAAATGTTTTTGATATAATCAAGAAAATGTTTAAAATCGTTAAGAAAGATTTGAATGTTTGAATTTGAAAACGATTGAAAAATGAAAATATGTGGAAATTTAGTTATGAAGACAGAAAGAAGGTAGGGAAGAATCCGGACTTATAGAAATAGGCTTAGGTTTAAAAGCATCGAAATAAAGGTCAGCTAAAAAGCTCATATTTTAAATGTCAGAAAGTATGAATTTCAAAACTGTAACGTGTTATCGAGTTCAATAAATCCAATATAAAAGTTATAGTCGTTCGTTGAGATTTGAATTTAAAGAGACAAAAATTATTAAGACAGTTTTAATGATTGATATTGTTAATCTTCAAAAATACTCCACTGAATTAAACGTAGAATACATAAATCGTTATCAAATATTTCAAAAAGAGCTGATGTTTCAGATTTAAATAAATTGTTATTGTACAAAGTGCTGTTATATAGAATGAAATTTATCAACAAATTTTCAACCACTAGATGAAAAAATTGTTTCATCAATAAAAAAAATGGAATTATTATTAAAATAGTGACAATATTGTTAAACACAATATACTCGAAATAGATAACTTGATTATGGCAAAGTGTTCAGAATCCTGTAATGCAGAACTCTTTTCCAATTTAATTGGTGCCTATGACAATTAGAAAAAATATTACCTAGACAGAAACACCTGAGTGATCAAGATGAAATCATCCAAAATAATATAGCAGATGTATGTCCACTACTCATCTTTTATAACTATACAGACATATTTTCTATTAAGTGAGGCTTAAAATGTATACTTTTGGTAAGGGTAATCTCTAATTTAATAAATAATTATGAATAATCATTAATATTTTTACACAAAATGCTTTGTGTTAAAACTGTGAGAGTTTACAAGTTTGACACTTGTAAATCAAACTATAGCAATTTGCTATCTTTATAATACTAAACAAATGATGAAGATATGGTAGGAGATTATAATCTGAACCAGCTGGTGAATTCTGGTTTAATCTGGTATGCTCATCTTGGGGATAACTTATCGTTTTTACATGTATTTATTCGTATGTTTCAGAAATGTCTGTGTGTGTGTGTATATATATATATATATAAAGTATACGCTTAAATATATCTTTAAAAATGTGTATATAAAGTTAAATTATAGCAAATTCTCTGCATATCTTGCTCATTTGAGATGTTTCAAAATGCATTCATCGTGAAAGAGATTGGTCTAAATTTTGAATTGATGGATAGTCATAGGATTGAACTCATAAAGAAGGAAACATTAAAATATTGTTTCCACGGTTAGATTCACCACACAAAATAAATTATTTTAAAGATTTGGAGAGGGGATTTACCTCACAAAAATTAGAAGAAAAAAATTAAAAGAGAAAGGAAGGATAAATACATGCTTTCTTACTATCCAGAATCGCATGGTCTTTCCAAAATGTAGTTCAACAACTTGAACAAGTTTAAATAGACTTCAAATACGTAAAATAATTATATGCACACTTGCTTTATCAGCACTCAGCACCTACAGCTTCCACAAGCAAGGCTTCTATCTACTATTAACAGCCAGGAAACTCAAAAAATAATTAACACTCCTACAGACTAATGAAGACAAGTCAGTTGGTTTTATGGAATTAAATAAAAAATATTTTATTAGAAAAAGTATTTAAGTTAAAAACATATTGAATAAAGAATGGGTAAAGGAGGCAATTGGAACAAAAATTCTCAAAGCAGATAATAATTAAGAAAATGGGGAATTTAGAAGACGTAAATAATTCTCTTGAAAAAAGTTGTGGTTAAACTAGTGAGGTAACATTAAAACTGCTAAGAGAAACAGGTCAATAAAAAACGTCAGAAAATGAGCATCTAGCAAAAGAAAAAAGTTGCACTCAAAATTCTTCAACTTGAACCAGACTCTAGAGTCTGATTCGATTTAAAGAGATATAATATCATCTAGCAGAAGTTGGAATTGGAAAAAAATTAACCAGCAATATCTTCAAGACAAAATAAATGTTTTTAAATAGTAAAATATTTTAGCAGATTGTGGGAAAACAGTAGTAACATTATTTCCCATAGTAAGAGAAGTGCTAAATACAATGATATTTAGACTGCAAATAATAGTGAATAGTATTCTCATATTTAAGTGTAAATAAAAATGAGAAGTATTTGTTATAATGTATATAATAATTTAATTAACAGTTGGTTATTATATTCTTGACGTTGTTGAAAACCGTGACCGTGGGATTAATTTTTAATTAAGAAAATATGTTTATTAAAATACATAAATAATTAGTGAAATAAACAGAACGTTTAAAGTAAGCTGAATAATCCTGAATTAAGACTATTCTATTATTCTCATTTTTTGTCTACAAACTGATTGAATCACTTAACTATAGAGAACATTGGGCTCAAAGTTATAATAACTTGAAATAGAAAAGCAAAGAAAGATTTGCATGTGCAATAACTTATTTCAATTTTAATAAAAGCAGCAGATCATTGTGACAGATCTAACTTAAGGACGCTGCCCCTGAAATAACAAATTTCTGGAAGTAAACGTTTATCTTCTTGTGTATTTAACTGTTATATAAAAATAAAAATATTTGATTTTGGACATAATAATTACTTAAATTATTATATATTATATGTTGGATTTAATTCTATAAATATTATTATTTCTTAAATTGTTTTATAAATCATATCCGAGAGGTCATCGCAGCCGCCTTGCAAGCAAGTAGTTGGTTGCAGACGGTTGTGGGTTCGCGTCCCGGCCGGTGCTATGACATATGGAAAAAAAAAAAATTAAATCTGACTTTCTAATTCTATCTCCAATTTAACTTTTATGTGTCTTCATTAAATCACAATCAGGAGTGTAAAAATATCGAACAGACGGAAATGGGAATATCATGAAGAATATAAAAAATTTTATATATACAGACAACAACAAAAAAGGTTCTGCCATTCTGCACATCTTTTGAAATTTCAGATATTTTAAAAGAAAAGATGAGATATGCAATTAAATCTGAGAAAAATGGAAAACTCTAGAAAATAATCTATGCCATATATCTAAAGATATTTCAGACCATGGCAGGATAGTTCAGTTGGTTAGAGCGTTACTTCAAAATTCAATATTCAAGAATTTAAAGATCCAGGTTCGATTCCCAAGCTAGTAATATCAATAAGTCAGACCAGCAACACCTAAAGAAGAGAGGAGAATAATATCTCTCAAAACGTTGTGCTTATTCTAAGCTGTGTGTTATTACTAACAGCTGAATGGAATTGGAAAATGTAAATAAAGTTAATTTTTTCTAAAGACATTTAATAATTAAAATTAGATTATGGAAATAGTCCAATGTATAAATACAACTAAAATATCATCATCACAAACCTTCGGAAAAACACTAGTAATGTTGACAATTTAAAAAAATGAAAAGAAAAATATTAGAAAGTACAGACATATCAATCTTCAACCACTTTTACCAGGATGTTTCCTAAAATTATTACAATTCTTCTCAGAAATTTGAACTGAAACCAATCTAAATAACAAGCTGGATTTAAAATTGTTTATAGCATTAATAATTTTTTGGATTTATATATTATAATAATAAAAAAACATTTCTTTGAAATGTAATAACATAAAGTTAGAATATTGTCAAATTCTGAATAATATTTATCAATATACAGCAAGTCATTAGACTATATTGAGATATTTAAAAAAAATTAAGATTGATGAAAATATATAGCACTATGATTCCGATGCAGCAGTTTTATGGAAAGTATTTTGTGAATAAAAATGGTGAATGAATCAAATAAATATAAGAGGAAATTACTTTTGTCATCTAGATTTTAGAGTTATTGCGGCCATTTTTTTATGCAAATAATGCTTTAACTTAAAAAAGTCACAAGATATTTCAGATGAAAGTAAAAAACAAAATAAATATTAAAATTCAAAGGGTTTTCAAAAAAGGAAATAATTGTTATTAGAAATAATTTATAAGTTATCATCTAAATATGCCTTGGTCAGATTATTAGAACTAATTAAATATGATGGATGAAGTTAATCATTGAATTAAATTTGGATGAAATACTTTGGCAAAAATATATTAATATTAAAGGGAAATATGCTATGTGCTCGAAAAAGTTTTTTATAAATGATAATGTCAAAAGCAGCTGAATCTTCAATTTATCAATTAGTTATTCCAGTATGATTTCAAAAGTTCTACACACTGTTTTTTTTTTTTTAAGTGTCATAGCATCGGCCAACTACACACTGTTTAAAAGCAGAAATTAAATAGGAAATGATTTGTAGTATGCCAATTATATTAATACCATTTAATCAGTATTTACTTGTTGATCTGAAACTTGATCACCATATAGATAAGCAATACAGAGACTTCAAATTACTGAGTAAAGTTTGTACAGATTTATGTTGGGCATAACATGAAGAACTAAAAAGCATAAAATATTGGGTGAAAGACGAATTTGTTATGTTGATATCAGATAAGAAAAATCAAGAGCTGAAATGAAATTGGATTAGACATATCAAAGAAAGATGTGATAATGGATGGATATGTCCAGTTTTAAACTAGATCCCAAAAGAGGATGTGATAGATGGATAAGATAATGATGTTTCCTGGAATTGTGAAATCTATGAGTGAATATGGACTAGATTTGAATATCTTCATTTTGAAATTGATTGATGTTTAAAAATAATGATAATGACAAACATATAATAATAAATTCTGTTTGTTATATATTTTTTATTTTAATTATTATCATATTTATCCTTTTTTATTAAATAATACCTTAAGATCATGCAGCAGCAAATTTTTCACGTTCGTTTTATTCGTATAGTTTTTATTTATTCACATATTTAGATCAATTAGATACGCTTGCTTAACAAAAGAATATTTATTCATTTATAGATTACAATGATTTTAAATATTGGTCCTTTTTGCTAAACAAATGGTATTGCAGTCTAGGAATAATAAAAAATGCTTATCAGGTAAATTTTCAGAAAGACAAAAAGTAAAGGTTAATTCGCCAACTATCAAATATATATTTGATAAAGAACTGGAAACTACTTTAGAGGAAATAGTCAATTCTCAGAGCGAAAATTTATTTCGTCTTTTATCTCTAAATGAAATTAAGGATTACCGTTTTGTATCTAGAGAAGAGTTTCAAAATTTATTTGAGCAAATTGGAGTTTGTTTAAGTAAATTTCAATTAAATTGGATATGCAAGAATTTTGGAAATCTTCACGAAAATACCATTAATTTTAATTTTTTTATGAATCATTTTTGCAAAAACAGAGATATTTTTAATAATTTTAAATACTCTGAAAATTTATATTTTACTGATTTTCAAAAAGAATTATTCAAAAAATTAATTTTAAATTTAGACGATTTTCAAAATGCTTTGATACAAAATGACATTTATCGAACGGGTAAAATTCCTGTTGAACAATTTAAAAAATGCTTAATAGATGCCAGTGTGCCTTTGACAATTGCTCATTTCAAACAGATGTTTAAAGAGTTGGGCATGAAGGATGAGCAAAAAGTTGATTATGAAAGATTTTTATTCAAACTTTTAGAATTCAACAGTAAAAATGAAAGTGCTGAAATATGTAATGAAATCGCTAATTTTAAACTAAAAAATAAAGAATGGGAATGTTATGATTCAAAGACAGAATTAACAACGTTAGAAGCTAATTTTCAAAATAAATTGCGACAAAATATTTTTAATTTGCATAAAGCTTTAGTAATTAACGACGTACGTAAAAACGGCACAATACTGCTAGAAGATTTAAAGAATATATTGAGTAACTTGATTTTACCCCTTACAGATAAGCAATTTAATGTGCTTTTAGAAAGAATGAACATTCATGCTACTGCGAAATTGTCATGGCAAGATTTTCTCAATCGCTGTATGTCTTACCAAGAAGAAGAATTAGATCAAAACTTAAGTCGAATAACTTGTTCAAAGTTTCATCCAGTTATTTTAAGCAGACCCACAGTTTTAGCTAAAGAATTAGAAAATAAATTAAGGCCTTATTTGTCAAAACAATTTCCAGAACTAACAAAAGAATTTAAAAGAAATGATAAAAATAATAATGGTTTTTTGCCTGTCAATACTTTTCGTAAAATAATCGAAAGATTTTTCTATGAAATGAACGATTCAGAATTCCGAGATTTACTTAAAGTCGTTCCTCTGCGACATAAAACATTAATAAATTATGAAGAATTTTTAGGAATTTTTAGATATTCCGATATCTATTTTGACGATGATAAGGCTCACATTGATGATTCTTATATTTTGGAAAAAATCAAAGCAAAAATTTGTGAAAAAATTCCTATAGTTTGGGCAAAAATGATTAATGAGTATTTTAACGTTAGAACCGACAGTGCAGCACTTGTTTCTAAGCATTTACTTCAAGAGTTATTGGATAAATATATGAAAATTTCAAAAGAAGAATTTTTAAAAGTTTGGTACATTTGCAAAAAAAATGACGATAATAAAGTTTATTGGAAAGATTTTCTGGAAGCAGTTAATATGAAAAATAATATAGGAAAAAAATATGAGTCTGGTATTTTCAAACAACATGAAAATTTTAAAACATTCAAAGAAGGAATTTTAATTCATGCTCTTAGGTCTCATCTTGCTCAACATTATAAAGAACTGAGAAGAGAGTTTTTAAAAATTGATTACACGTTATCAGGAAAGGTTTCAAAAAAGGAATTAAAATTTGTTTTAAGTAAATTTGATGTGGTATTATTAAAAGAACAATTTCATTATTTAACTAAATGTCTTGGGTTTTATCAGGATCATTTTTTTTATAACGACTTTATTGAGTGGTTAGAAAAATGGTATGTTACAAACATTCCTTGTAGCATAAGTCATCCTGATACTCAAATATGTGAGTCTACATTAATTACCAGGCCTTTTATAGAAGTATCCATGAATGTAACAGAAGCCTTAATTCAATTACAAGAAAAATGTTTAAAATCAGACAAACTAAAAATATCGTTTTTAAAATTTGCAAAAGATCTTTCAAACCGCATATCTCTTGACGATTTTCGTAATTTTTTGAACTGCAATCATATAAATCTAAGTAATGCAAATTTTAAATTATTTTGCAATCAATTAGGTTTTATTCCGTCATCTGTGATTTCTTGGGATGAACTATATAATCAACTCTTATCACTTAACTTGATTAAAAGGCCAATCTCTCCAAAAACTCAATTGGAAGATACTTTTAAACAAGAAAGGACTGAATTGTTTAAACTATTGTCAAACCAAATTCAAATGCATCATAAAAAAATAGAAGAAATGTGTTTAACTCATGACAAGGCCAGAACAGGATTAATACCAAGTTATAACTTCAAAAACATAATCTATAATCTACTTTCTTTCATTCCACAACATAAATTAAACACTTTGTGGAAGTACTTGAATTTGGATTGTTCTAAAACTGTTAAATACAGAGCTTTTATCTTAAAATATTTATTTCCAAAAGATTCCTTATGGATAGACAATGAAACAAATTTAAAAGATGAAGTTTATGAAGAAAATCAAAAACTTTTTGAAAGTAGCAATGAAAGTATTGATAATGACAAAAATATAACTAATACTATAGAAAATAATAGCAGTAGCTATAAATATCAAAAAGGCATACTATGGAATAATGAAGATCCTAGTTTACAAGTTGGAAATGATGAGCCCATGAGTGATAAAAAACCTTGCTGTCCTTTAAAAGAAAATACATCCAATTCAGATATGTTGCAACACCAGCATCTTAAACAATCAAAAATGGAGAATCAAATAGAATTAAAGGAAATAAAAATTGATGATATGGAAGACTTTTGGCGAAAACATGTCTCTACTAAAATACCAACAATTTTGCGATGCTGTTATTTTTTAGATCAAACTAATAGTGGTATATTAAAAAAACATGAAATTAGATCTATACTTTTTAAACATCTTCCCAGAATTTCCTTTCAGTTTGCAAACAGATTATGGAATTGTTTGGGACTTTCAGGTACTGGTTATATTCATTATAAGCAATTTTTTGATCGTTATAACTTGGAAACAAATGTAAATGAATCAGATAAATGTGTACAAATAGAAAAAACTGAATTTATTTCAGATTTAGCTAATATGGAAAATGTTTATCAATTTTTGGGGGAAAATGTAACTAATTTATATATGGAGTTAAACGAGCATTTTACGAAATATGATAAATATAAAAATAATACTGTTGAATTAGCTACACTTCAATATATATTATCACTTTACAATTTTCAATTGTCTATACCTGAAATCAAACATTTATTAGAAAAAATTGGGCTGCCGACATTTCATTCAAAAGTTAATTATAAAATGTTTCTAAATGCTTTTGATAATTTTCCAAAAACAAAAAATAAAATTTATTTTAAAGATACTTTATTATGTCCTCAAGAACCTTACAAAACTAAAGAGGAGATGTTTTCTAAGCTTAGATCTTGCCTTATAATTGCAAGAGATAGTATTGTTCAAATGCTACGCAGTCTAGATAATAATCAGAGCGGTTTTATATCAACTTCAAAGTTTGTAAGTGTTTTGGAAATAATGTGTTTTAAAATTGAACACCAATATAAACAATTTTTATTTAAAAAAATAAAAGCTAAAGAACAAGGTATGGTTAATTATATGGAATCAATAGAACTTTTATCAGAAAAGGGTTTTGATAAGTCAAAAGTATTTTTGGCTAAAACAATTAAACGATTTGGCACAACATTACCTTTCATCCTCTTGTTTATCATTAGATAATTACAGCCTTGAAAACTTCCTAAGACAAAAAATTTATGAAAAACAAGATGAATTACTGGAAGTTTTCCATGAAATAGATTATGCAAAACTTGGTGTTATATCTGAAGATCAATTTCGTAAAATAATGAATGATTTACTTGCTCAAATTAATAGTAGACAATTTCAAACATTTTGGAAAAAGTTACCTAAAAATGATTTTGGTAATTTAAAATATAATGAATTTTTGCATAAGTTTGGAAATAATCACGTATCTTTAGTAAATGAGGATGCAGAGACACCTGAAATAGTTTGTAAAGGCTCAAAAGAAATCTATTCTGAAATTAACCTAAGCAATCGAATATCATCTCAATTAAGAAATCACTGGAAAGCAATATATAGAGAATTTTTAAGCGCTGATAAATCAGGAATTGAAGAAATATCGTCTACTGCATTTAGAAAAATTTTAGCCAAATTTCATATTCAAGTAACGAATGATGAATTCCATAAACTACTCCAAAATTTTGATTTTCATAAAAATGGTAAAATTAATTATGGCATTTTTTTAAAACATTGTAAAGAGATTGATGAGAAAAACAAAAAATATGAAGTATGTGTTTTAGAGGAAGAAATGCCTCAATCTGTTATGAATGCTATCTCTCGCCTTTATCCTGAACTAATTAACAATTGGAAGAATCTACTTAAATCATTTCACAGAATAGATCCTAAAAGATTTTCTGTCATAACTGTTGGACAATTTCGTCAAATTTTAAAGGAATTCAATATTGGTTTCACAGATGATGAATTATCTGATATTGCTATGTATTATGATAAAAATTTTGGAAATGTGAATTATAATGATTTCCTTAGATTATTTTTAAAAAATATGAATTAAAGTGTAAAAATTAAATTTGGTTGTTAAATATTTTACTTCTTAATAAGTTTATTGAATTAAATCAATTGAATTACCATCAACAATTTAAAGTAATTTACTGGCAATTAAAATTTGCTGTTCAAATAAGATCTTTAAAAAAAAACTGGATTTTTTATATAAGCCAAATAAAACAAAATTACTGTTACATTAAAAATGTACAAACATAAAAGACATAACACCTTTAGTGAACCATGCCAAAAAATAGAAACTCTTTAAAATCTTATGAGTGACTACCATTAATCCATTCAGACTATCTTTAAATGATCTTGCCAAAACTTTTATCATTAAAAATATTTTTAAAAATCAAGTTAAACTTTGATTTTCACCTTCAGATAAATAAGATCTCTCTTACTAGTTATGAAGATACATGATAGTCACAATTTTATCATATACTCATAGTTCAATAATTATTTGACAATCCTATCTTATCCCAATCTTTGCAATCCATTTCACATTAAATAGATGACAGTATATTAAATAATATTGAATAATTAGGTCAATAATTATTAGCTATTCCATGTTTAAGCTTATTTGAAAATATTTAACTTTAAAAAATATGTAATGTAAAATGGCTACTTATTAAACAAACTTAGAAGTTTTTATGTATAAAGAGTAATATGTTTAAAAAATTAGCCAAGTTTAATATTCCTTATATAATATCACTTACATCTTCATTAGCTACTTTACAGTGCAATCAGATAAAATAAATTTTATTTCTTCATATTTGTTTATGGTTTTAACTGACTAGTAATCTTCATCAGTGTTACAATATTCAAATATATATGACCATACGCTTAATACATATTTATACACAACATATTTAGAATATAGCAATTTATCCACCAACTAAGAAGGTTCATTATCCCAGGTAATTAAAAATGAAAAACTTTCTCTGAACTTATGTAAGTAGTATGCTGATTTAAAAATCAGGCTAGTAATAAGATCAAGTCCTAAATTCAGATATGGTCAATAAATGTTGATTTACTTAAAGAATAAGCTCTAAACAAGTATTTAGGCTTTTAAAACATTTATTGATGGAAAGTGTGTATCTATTTAGCAGAATATGTATAAAGAATAGTTTTCTTTCATAATATTATATATATATATATAAAATTACATAACACACTATATATATTATGGATTTTAAAGAATAAATTTTTTAAGTAAGCCAGTAACTATATATTCTTTTACATTTTTAATAATTTTAAAAATATTAATATTTTATTTTTTATTGATTTCTTTTTCATAAACTGTCATATTTTATATTTTTATTATTTTATCTTATATGACTTTTCAACCATTTTGTAATTTAATTTATTTTTATCACTTTAATTATTCACTTATAGTTTTAATTATGCATTAATCAATTACAATATAAATATACATTTCTACTTTTTTTCAAAATTTGTAATTATTTTTATATAATCTTACTTACATGAATCAAAAATAAGAATAAAACGATTAACATTCATAAAATTATTAAAAAATATATAATTCTTACATTCATTTAAAAAAAAATCTTTAAAATCCATAATGTATATAATGTGTTATATAGTTACATCTATTTATATATGTTATATATAGAGCTTGCAAATAAGCACTTAACAAGCTTTGCAGAATATCCCCAATCCCAGACCAGTTTCTGCTACTGGCATCCTCAGTGAGGTGCTAGGATATTCAAGCATCTCACTGAGGAATCCAGTATCAGAAACTGGTCTGAAGTTGGGGATATTTTGCAAAGCCTGTTAAGAGCTTATTTGTGAGCTCTACATATAACATTTGTAATACAAACTTGTTAAATGCAGTCATGTGATATATGACTTGATTTCTTTATAATTCTATTTATATATGTATAAGTATGCACTAATTGTATATTCATATTGTACCTAACTGAAGTGTCACTTGGTTCCAAGAGGTAGTCAAGGTTATCTTAGCTTAACCTTTTGTTTAAAATTTTGGATTTAAAAAAAATAATGATAAATAAAAATGGAAATTAACTTAGTTAATTATTAAAATAGGATAATCTAAATATTTTAAGAGTGTCAGTTGGTTTGATAAAGGATGTTAGGTAATAATTTAACATAAGCAAATGTTAAAAAATAATTGTGAATTGATAAATAGTATTAAATGTATTCTAATATAACTACTGTATAATCCATTTTAATGTCTAAAAAATAATAATTAGATATTATAAATAAGTTGGAATAATTAAGTAATAAATTTTTTTTAAAAAATGATATGTAAGTTTTTATTAAAATAATAAGAATATTTGTTATTAGTTTTGTAGTTTAGCATTCCAGTTATAAAAAATTATTTAGATTAAATATTCATTAACATTCTATTGTTGTAATTTTAAAAATAACTTTAAACAATTAATGTAAAGCCCAGACATATGTGAGAATATGTGCATGCATTGACATGGAAACATAAGAATAAAAAAATAATTTAGCTCCCGTATTGTTTAAAATAAGTAAATAAAGCAAATGTGTGGATAAAATTATTTTTAGTGTAATATTTAAGGGTTTAATAAAGGGTATAACTTTAAATTTTATATTTATTACTATTATGTTGTATAAATATCATTTAAAAAAAGAAAAAAAATTGTTGCATAATATGTGTAATACTAAAATTTTGACTTTGCAGCTGAAGGTCACGTGGTATGGGAAAATTATATTGATTACATCAGTAGATTGATTCCACAGCTGGTTTGTCAGAATATTAAAATTTAATAAAAAATAATTTTTATTGTTTTTTAAATGAATTGTAGATGGATGAAAAATTGTGAGATAAAAATGGAGATCAAGGGACCATCCAGGTGCTGATATTGTTTTGATTCAACTGGTGCTGGATATTAAAAATTTTGTTAATAAAAGTAATTTTTTTTAAAGAACTTGATATTTCTAAAAAAAATACAAGTCTGTCTAAAATATTTAAAATCATCCTGTAATGAAGGAGGACTAAAAAAAAGGGTAATCCATTTTTCTGACAATTTGAACGAGGCATAGAAATTATAGTAAAAAAAATGTCTAGAATAAATAAAGCATCTCACATGTTATATGACTTTAACTTGTTTATTTTTCTTTACTTAGAAGTAAGGTTAAGGAATGAACTATTAATCATTTCCATAGATAAGCGTTTGGTTGTATTAAACTATCTTGAAAGTAAAATGCTAATTATTTTTCCTGTTAGATTAAAAGTATATGTAAAAAAAATTTTTTTTAAAAGTTTAAAAAGAACATTATAAAGAAGCTGCTATGTTCGATTACAGTGAAACTATAAAGAATGATTTTTTTTTTTTAAAAAAAAAAAAGGAAAAGTTATTACTTATATCTTGACATATATGAAAATGATTTGTTTAGCTAAACGCAAACAGATAATATATACATTTTAAAGGATAATTCTTATTTACACAGTAAGAAATGACACGTATTAGGAAATAAAACTTTAAAGCAATTTGTAAGGATTAATAATGAATTTATAGTTATTGGGTCCATTATAAATGGCCATATTTGTCAGTATTTAAAAATAACTTTATGGCATTAAATATAGCATATAAACAGAGAAATGTATTGAACAGTAAAAAAAATTTTCTACTCTCATATTTAAAAGTAAGCAAAGGAAATTAATCTTAAAAAAAAAACGTCTTGGAATATTATTAGGAAAAGTACTTAAGAAAAACTATATTTCAAAAGAAGTGTTTTCCTAAATGAGGACAAAAAAATTCAGATAGAAAGATATTCTTATTATTATTATATGCAATTTCAAACTCGGGATCCTATAAATAAATTAAAGTGTGTTCAGCTGAAGTATTTATTTTGTTTCATGCCGGCTTAATCTTATTATTTAATTTTTTTTTAAATTGTTTTTAAAAAAATATTATTAATGAACTATTGAACATTTTCATTTGAAAATGATTGCCATGTGTATAAATGTATTAATTGAAGCTTTGAATTCAGATAGATATCTTAACCTGGATAAATTGTCTACACATTATGAAATGGAAAAATCATCACGAAGCCGAAATATGAACTTGAATTAATGTATTATTATTTTTTATGGTCTGCTTTATTGGTTTAAAAAAAAAAAGAATGAAACCATAAAAATATTTATGCTATTAAATTTTATGTAACACTTTTTGCATAAATATACAGGTAAACTAGGGTTATAATTTTAAAATGAAATAGGTTTGTTTGAATGAGCAAATGTTTCTTGCCATTCTTTAGTAGATTTAGTTTATTTATCAAGCATTACACTAGCTAGTTTCTATTTAATAATTTTATTATAGAGATTTAAATATCACAGTCTTGTTTTCATATAAATGGGATGTTTTACTCAATTTTTTATTTTAAATTTACCAAAGAAGTTTATCAGAGAGTATCCATTCATTTGTTTTATGAATGTTGTATTAATAGTAACTACAAATATTTTGTTCATCGAAAAGTAAATATTCTTGCATTTAATTTACAATTTTAAAAGTCCACTAGTCACTATATTTTAGCATTTAATATTTTTCTATGTGTGCATTGTGCCTTGCCTAGAATTTTATATGCATTTAAGTTTAAAGTATTTTCTACAGTAGTCATTTGACATAGTTTGCTTTGTTGGTTCGAACATTGGATATATGTTTTGTATTTTTATAAATTTCTTAGAAATAACTTAGTTAGTTTAAGTAAAGTATATATCTTGCTATAGTTAATATTTGGTAGCCTCATAGAGTTAGGCTTAGTTTATAATTTTTGAATATGCCTTGTGGATTAGAGAAAATCCTCCATCCTTATTGTATTGTATTTCCATGATTTGATAGTGCTTGTCCCCAAAAAGAGGGTATTGTATTGTATTTTTCAGTGATGATGATCACATTTATAAGCATTGGAAATCCCATGAGAGGATTGTGCTTTTCTGGTTGGTGTTCCTGTTCCCAGATGTACAGTAGATGAATTCCAGACATCTTCGTTTCTGCCTCGAAGTTAGGTATTTTTGGAAGCCACCATATTCTTTTCCAGCTTTGAGGAGCCTAGTATCTTTATATTTTTTGCCTATCATTCATGATGACTTAATGCTAATTCCACCACAGTAGGTGATGTTGCATTTGTTTTAGATTTGTGATGACAAGATATGCTTGTTTGAGGAAATGTATTTCTTCAGGTAGTTGTAACTAATTTAAGGCTCATAGGTATATCCATGTTTGAATTGTGTTGCTATGATAGTTTTATCACACACAAGCTAACCAACAATAAGTTATATTTATTTTAAAGTATATTAAATATGTGTATGGTATAAGTGCCAATTCACACATAATAATTTAATATTTTCATCCAGAATTTCGCCGCTGGATTTGTAAGTCTGTTACATCATTATCTTTAAAACATTGAGGGAATAATTTTATGTGGACTAAAGTTATTTTTAAAAAAAAGTATAACTGATCTCTGATGAATGATTGTCCCATACACTTAAGTTAGTTTAATTTTAGTATTAGCTTAATCTGATTTAAAGATATATCTAGCTGTGATATTAGTTATATCCGTGAAACTAGTGATGATATTTTTAAAAAGTATTGTTGAATATGCTTACTCCAACTTAGCGTTTGTTAAGTTGAGGAGTATAAAATTAAGCTTAGGGTTTTCAATATAAACATAGTTCTGTGTGTTATTCTGATTAGTAGATGACATAATAATGTTATTAATTAGTCTAATAAAGAAGAATAGTAGTGTGCTTATTAAGTACATATGATAATTAAAGTTTTGTTTGTTTGTTTTTTTGAGAAAAATATAATTATTAAAAGAAAGTAACAGTGAATAACCTTTGTCGGTTATTAAGTGTATTAGTGTAAATTAAATAAAACTGTTAAGAGTCCAAATAATTATATAAAATCTTAGTGCGATATTGGCACTGTTTGTATTCTACTACATTTATAAACATTTCTTCTCGTTATTACTAAACCAAATTATTATTATTTCAAAAGTTTTGTTTTGTTTGTTTTACTTTTATATGAAGATATATTATTGTCTTGGGTTCCAAGTTCACAAAATATTAAAATTTTAAAGTTATTGAATCTTCAATTCAGAAATTTACAAGTATATTCTAAGTTAATTAAATATAGTTGGTATTGACTTGAAAATTAAAAAACTATGTTAAAGTAAGTGATTCTCATATTGAATCACAAATACAGATAATTGCATTACAGCAGATACATAATTAAATACTTAGTTAAAAGTTTATTTTTTTAAATTATCAGTATATCTTTTCAGACTAAAGATTATGCAATATCAGATTAACAATATTAGTACTTCAGAAGAATATTTTAATTAATATTATTTTAAAAAGCTGCACATTATCTTATATTCACTGCACATCATCTATCATAATCTTAAATCTTATATATTTAAAGTATTCTAATCCATTTGCATCTGAGATCTTTAGTGGTTGTCTGTGAGTATGGAAAGGCATTAAAAGTACCTTTGCTCTTTTCTCTGCTCAAGTAATATCTTAGATAATAGGCCATTATTAGTTTAAATTCAAATTGATTCACTAAATTTTGTGAATTAATATTTGTTTCGTTTATTATTTTAAGATTGAACATATTATAATTATTTTATGGTCAGCTAAGATAGCACTTATTTATTTAGTAATCATAGTAATTCTTTATTAGGCAACTTAACTTAAACTTTAATTTTGCACAAGTTTTAGTTTTAAAATCCTTGACGTTATTTACTCTTGTTGTTTTAGTAAATATAATTCTGTAAGATAATCTTTTAAAGCAAAGCATCATAGGTCTTATTCAGAGAGTGTATGATCTATTGGTAGGCCTAATATGGTAAGCATTGATTAGTGATTTAGATAATCTTTTGTATGGTTTATTAAAAGATCAATATGCTGTAGTAGTTATAGTTCATCAGTATTGGATTTGATCTTTACTTGATTATACATCTCTGGATCATCATCTCTTTTCTTTAAATTTATTGTAACCCCACTGAGCCAAGTCGTTTAGAGTCTCTTATTTATAGTTCATTTTATATCATTTCAATTCTATTCCATTTTTTTCATGTCATTTCTCATATCTTTCTATCATCTCAGCTCTTTTAAAACATTCGTTAAGGGTTTCTTCTTATACCTCTTCCTCATATTCTTCTATTATCTCATTTCATTTCTCTCTCCTTTATTCCATCTTCTTCTTATATCTCTCTTTCATATCTTTCCATCATGTCATTTCTTTTCTCTCTCTATTACATATACCATTTCTATTATTTTTCCCATTTCTTTTCCCTCTCAATTTTTTTCTTTTCCATCATTTATTTATTTTTTACCATTATAATTACCTCCATTTCATTATTATTATTAATTCTTATCTCTTTCTCTTTCTTTTCCCCCTCTCTCATTTCATTATTAGTATTATATTTCTCCTTCTCTTTCTTCCCCCCCCTCTCTCATTTCATTAGGATACAATTTATCTCTCTATATCTCTCTCTTATCATCTTCTCCCTCTTCCTTTCCACTTACCTTTCATCATCATCATTTTTACTTCCATTTCATAATCTTC
>JAQFVV010014896.1:0-24627 GCA_028023455.1 Epiperipatus broadwayi | reverse complement strand
AACATATATATTGTAACAATATTTATAAATTAATATAAATATGTATTTGTAATTATTAAATTAATATAAAAGATATGTATTATTTGTAACTATAATTTGTAACTATTTTAATATGTCACATTTGTAACCATAATAAATATTTAGATAGGGAAAATTATTAATTATTAGATATATGCTGTCAAATCTGTACCATTTGTAATTATATTAATTCATCATGACATAGAATAAGAGAAATTATAGAATCACTGTGCCACTTGAAAATATCAGCATTAAAGATTCTTGGTATTTATTTCCATATTGGGGCAGTCATCTAGAACAATAAAACATACTGGCCATTGTCATCTAATAAAAATAATATTAAATATAGCAACTGAATAAAAGTACCCACTGTGAGATTCCTGGAGTGCCTTATGCTTATCTCCAATATAAGGTTCTTCTTAACAAAGAATCCATCCTATCCTTCCTTTCAAATATATAAGACAATTCCTGGTCATATGCACACTAACGAGGTGCTATTCATGACAACTTATAAAAAATATATTTTCTAAAACTAATATTATGAAGTTGGAAGAGGGATGATATCACTTTTTATTCAGTTTAGCTAAGTACATGTGTTTTCCCATGAGCGCCACTAGATTGTTTTCAATCTAGATAAGTATCTATTTATAGTGTACTTTAGTTCAAACTCATTCAGTACATGTTTATTACACATGACTTAGATGACTATTGAACAAAAATGACATTCTTACATTTTATCTATATTGATAAAATTACAAGATCCCAATATTACCAACGTTTATACTATGGATCAAAGATTCTTATAGACATTGCTAGCTCATTAGCGTATATTGATGAACAGACATGTATAATCCTATTAATGGCTTTCAAACAAGCATGTGAAGACCATTATTGATATTGATGTCCATTTAACTAGATTATTTATCAACAATAGAGGTAGTAATGATGATGATGATAATAATATCATAATAATGATAATAATAGTGATATCATAATAATGATTATAATAGTGATGATGATACCAGCCATGGCTTATCAATAAACTCACAACAATAAATTCATCTTTATAAACTTATAGGCATCTATTAAAATTATCATATTTCATACTAGGATTTAATAATACTAATGGTGATGATTGATCATCATGAATCTCTTTTCATAATATTCAATTTTCTATAAACCCCTATTTACTAAAATATATTCATTACGCTAAACATTAAATTTAATGATTATAATTTATTAATGATGATTGATGGCGATCATAACTTTTATATAGTATTATTTGAAACATTTTAACTAATAACCTGATATCCATCTTTGATAAGGATGATCTAAATTCATGGACACAACACAATTTTAGCTTTCTATGTTGAACTATAATTATCAAAATTTGGTTATTCTCAAGCATAATCCTTAAATACTTAAACATCAACATTCTAGTTTACCTATTATTTTGCGGACACTTAATATTTGCAAATGATTGCTCAATATATCACGAATGGTAATGCTTAATAACTGTGAGCACTGATGATGAATTAAAATGATAGAATTAAGACAAAAAAAACGCACAATATTCTTAATAATAACTCGGAAACCAATTAAGATATATAATTGTATTTTATTAGCACTACTACTCTTTCTTTCCTTCTTTAAAGTCAAATCGACAATTAAATAAATGGCTTATTAATATAAAAATTTATATAAGTATAAGCAAATAAACTTAATATATAGGTTTGTCATTTTTCTTGATATCTCAAAATAAGCTGACTTAAATCAATATTAGAAAAAAAATACATATTCTATAAATGCTTATTTAAGACTTTTCTTACTCATCATATCATAAAATAAATTTCAGGTGAAACTTGTATATGTTATTTCATTTCCATTCAAATGTAATGCCCTACTTTTCAATTTACCATTTTAAACTAATCATATATAACCTATTCTTTTGATGTGTTTGGATAAGCAGTTACACATTCACGCATTCGGTAATGTTAACATATATGTTTAAAATGTATACCCATAAATTACATATATAAAAATATCTTTTTTTTTTTGCAACCTTATAGCGAAAGAAAATAAAATACATATATTAATTTTTTAATATGCAACAAGATAAAAAAAATAAAAAAACATTATAAATGCATATATCTATAGGTTGCTCATTATCATTAACAACTGAAGAACAATTAAAAAAAAAACATTTCAACATTACAATATATAATAAAAAAAATAATGAAAAATTTAAGTTTAAAGATTTAAACTATGTTTGTGCTATGTTGTGAGATATTGCAAATAACTATAGATAAACAAGTGTTTAATGTTTCTGTATCAAAAAAGAAAATTGCTTTGACCAGTAAATTAAGGTTTACTTTTAATAAGTAAAAGAATAAAATCGGTTAAAGAAAGTTCATATGTACCCGTCTACTTTTTACTTCTTATTAATGTCCTAAGTTTGAATTTTCAGACTGCTTTTCTTTGCTCACCATCAACAACAACAAAAAAAAAGAAAGTTATTGCAGATACTTTTAAGATAATGCTGAATCAATTGACTTTGCTTGTTTCTTCAATTCCATTATTATTCACTGTTGATTGGCTTCCTTCTACCATTTAAAAAAAAGTTATTATAAGTACTTTGAATAAGTAGGTACCGGTGGATTTGCTTGTCTCTCTTCTTTAAAAAAAAATTGCTGTTGACACTTTAGATGATTGAGGTAAATCAATAAAATTTGATTTATGGCTTCAAACTTGGTTCTACATGGCTGTTATAGATTTTCTTTTCCTCCTATTTCCTCTTCTCCATTCATTCGAAGGTAATGAGCTTTTAATAAGCCAGGAACTAGAAACAAAGCATTCCATATAGCTTGTATGGTTGGCTTCAAAATCTATCATTTTGTTGGTTATTACTGGATACATGACTTCATAGGCAGATCAGCAATTTTGACTCATTCTGTATTAACCAGGAAGCAGAAAAAATGGTTTAGCAATGCAGAGGCATAGTATTATGCATAACCAAATATGTTAATATCCTTTTTATAATTATTACTAACTTTTAATAAATTCAATCTTGTTCCATTTCTCTCCTCTTCTTTAATATTGCTGGAAATTGCTTTATATAAACGCACATTTCATTTGCTCTTTTTTTTTTCAACTTTCAAGGAGTGAGAAAAAAAAATTAAAGCGTTCACTCTCTTTTTAAAAAAAAATCCGAGCTTACATTTCTGCTTAAGAATAATAACAAGGAAGGACCGACTGAGTTGAGTCTCAAAATAATAATAATAATTTGAGTGACTCTCACTCTAAAAAAATTAATGACTAACTCATCATCTCTCTAAAGAAATTTAAGACCAACTGATCATCTCTCTAAAGAAATTTAAGACTGACTGATCATCTCTTTAAAAAAATTTATGACCGACTGATTAAAAAAAATTGTTTCAATCATTTATATCGCAAATTTCAACCAAAGGAAAAAAAAAAACATCTGGAAATCTTTATCTTAAAAAAAATCAAAGCTTCACAAGTTTGACGTTGGTCACAATCAATAAAGACTTAAAATTGATCGCTATTGTTATCTACATCAAAGCACCTCTTTTGTAAAAATAATCTTAAGATACAGATAACAACAAACCTGAAATCTATAGCCATCAGAAATAGGTGTAAAAGCGTACTTGTATTTGTACAGATCTATTCATTGTTTCACACGTGTACATTTTTTTTATCTCCTAATCTAACAATGTTATTTTACACCTTTCTGATTTACTCTATTTTAATAAAATGAAAGTTAAATAAATTTAACACATATTATTTAATAAAAAAAAATATTATATAATAAATCACAAAAAAAGAACTGCTTATTCATAATAATAAATCTATACATATAAATCTCTGTATGTATAAAAGAATAAAAAATTTTTTTTTTTTTTTTAAATAATTGAATACTATATATATATATATATATATATATATATATATATATATATATATATATATATATATATATATATATATATATATATATATATATATATATATATATATATATATATATATATATATATATATATATATATATATATATAGAGAGAGAGAGAGAGAGAGAGAGAGAGAGAGAGAGAGAGAGGGGAGAGGAGAGGAGAGGAGAGAGAGAGAGAAACAGTTAGATCTAAAGATCCACCTGTTTCACCTACTATAGTCATAGTAGTATATTTCTTTGTACATTATTTCATGCCAAATTGCGCATATTACTTTAATTAAGAAATCTGAACTTGTGCTTTTAATAAATATAGAGTATGTGCCTATATAACTGCCTATTTCATTGCAATATATACACTGGTAAAGGTAATATATGCACACATATAGCTCTCCGTTTATTAAAACTGTGTAGACCTAACAGTATGTGCAGCTAGAATTTACATATAGAATTATATTTAAACTTTGGTAAAAAATATTTATTTAAGATTTAGTCTTAATATTACTTAAAATTATTTCACGTTTATTCTTTGTTAGAAGTATAGATGGTAAAGTTGTTTATGAGTTAATATTCACTCAAAATTATATTTAGTTAAAGATTGACTATATTGGCATTACTTAAAATTATTTCAAGTTTATTCTTCATTAGAAGTACAGATGGTAAAAGTGGTTTACAAGTTAATATTTGCTAAAATTATATTTTAGTTAAAGATAGAGCAGATTATCATTTCTTAAAATTATTTTAAGTTTACACTTTTATTTAAAACTACAGACCATAAAGTTGTTTACAGGTGTTAGCATTTGGCCAAAATAATATTTTAACTTAATTAGCCTTATAGCTAAAACATCAATTTAAAAATCAGTCAGTCATAAAATTTTGACTTGACCATTTGGAAGTGTCCACGGAAAAGTTTTTACTCGCAGTTTTAGGTATGGTAAAAGATACCTAAGAGCTCAAGGTTTGATGCATTAAACAAGTGACATGGTTAGCACAAGAAAGAAAGAGGAGAGTGCTGGAAAATTGCTATAAAAATTTACAGTTTTGTATTGAAAGAAGGGAGGATAAAAAACAAACACACACCATAACTTATGTAATTTTATCAGTAACAGCATGAGAAGACTGAATTCAAGTACTATATCGGTAACACCTAAAGTTGCTAAGATGAGAACCATCATCTAGTTGGAGATAGAGTTGGTGTTTATCTTCCACTAGAGCTGTTCTATCAATGGTAATAACATCAACAGTATTACACCAATGAACCATCAACAACTGCCCTGAAAATTTAAGCCAGTCACATTGATAATAATGGAGCTGTATCTAGAAGCCACCTCAGAAATAATGAAGCTGTACCTAGTAAGCCACCTCATCCATAAGCAAGCTGTATCTAAGAATCTGCATTAAAATGGTGAAACTGAATCTACTAAACTGAATCAAAAAGAAAGAAGCCATATTTACATCCATCAATGAGAATTAGGAATCATGTGAGGAGAAGCCTCCCATCCATGAATATTTACTAGAATCCTCTCAAGAATTATGATAAAACATGCTAAAATAGCATTTCATTCCTTAAAATAACTATTAAGCCAGTGATCATTATGCTCCTGCATATTCTGCTAAGAAATGTAAATCTGCTATTTATCTTTAATTAAAGGTAGTCACTTTATAAAATTTTGCTTGATCATATACATACACATATATTCATTTTAATCTTTATTGTTTAAACCCTAAAACTTTAGTAGTAACTGTATTACAACCTTATTTATTGATTAGATGTTATTTTATGCCCTTTTTATTATAGTTATATTGGATTTATGCTAAAGTAATCAGAACGAAGTTTGGTGAATTGTTAATTCTCCAAGAAACATTTATAGACAGACTCTCATTGTGCTAATTTGCTATAAAGAAACAGACAAAGTCCTTTCTGGAATTAATATTCTTCCACCAGTGATAATATGACTATCTAAAATGGTCAAATTAATAATTATTAAAGAATATTTATTTGCATTAGGTGATAGCAATTTTCTATAGTATATAGACAATTAATATTTAGATCCTTAATAACCCCTAAAATATACTGCAAAACCCCATAATTATATACCTTAAGTGGTACAGATAACTCTTAAGCCAGATTCATAGTATTTCTCCATAGTAGAATTATTATGTACTATTTCCAAACCGAGTAATGGCAGTAGCACTGGTTGACACTCTGTATTTTGGATATTTAATAAATTAATGTAATTATATTAGATTATCAGAATGAAGCAAAATAATGTTTAGCTTCTTGCTATATTCTCTACACACATATGTGTCTGTATCAGGGTTGATTTAATGTCAAATGGGCCAAGTAGTTCAGACAGCAAAGTCATTTCATATTGGATATTTGAAAGGGACCAAATAGTCTCATCCTTGAAGCAGCTATTCAATCATCTGCACTAAAGAAGTCTCCTTTTATTAGTTAAGCAACCAGTATGGTCGAAATAACCAGTTACTTGGTAATAAATCTTTACAAGCACACTTTCAAGACACCCTAATTCTACTAGTATATTTGGCATGCCATAGAATCTGAAGTGGCACTGCTTCCTCAGTTTTGTCTGCTTTATTTAATAACCTCGGCTTTGATCCAAGCCAGAAACTGAATTAACTTGATTAAATTTTATCGCAATGTAGATGTAAATTTAATGATAAGTAATATACATCCCCAGCCCATCTGATCACCGACATTTTGTTAAGCTATCGGTGTATATTTTGACATAGAACACTACATAAACTTTGTATAATATTTGTTCACCACTATTTAATTAGTGGGAGAAATGTCCAATGTAAATGTTAATCCAACACTGTAACTTGGTTTTTATCGTATATAAAAAGCTGAAATAAAAATCCCTTGATAAATATAAATATTTATCTGCGTGTGAAGGAATTTTATACACTCTGTTTCTTTGCTTTTTAATTTTTATGGTAAATTCATCCATATTGCCCATCATAAAGCTAAAATATTACCTTTGTAAAGTAACTTTCACCTGCATGTGAATAATTTATATACCTTGGATTTGTAGTTTGTTATTTTGTATTGTATCTTTATACATATTTATCATTATGTAAAGCTAAACTATTAATCTTTTACTAATATGTACATTCACCGGCATGTGACTGATTTATATACCCTTTTTTTTCATTACTTATGAATTTATACTTTAAATTTTCTAAACTATATCTCATCTACATGTCAATCCTTGCAAATTGTAAAGAGTTTACCTTGACAATGGTGGATGCTATTTCATAGAAATATCGTTATATAATAGAAAATAACGCATGTTTAACTCAAAAAAACATTTATATACAAGTATATATTTTATAGATATAAATTTTAAAATTATAATAAGTATTATTTACATTCATATCGGCCATTCAAACCAATTGTGCAAACGCTTTGTGAGTGTTAAATAATAAATGAATGCCTTCTGATCAATACAAGATATAGAATTTATGCAAGAATAAAAAGGATCCTCTTATTCCTACGACTCAAATATTTATATATGAACAAATCTGAAGTACTTGCACAGAAGGCGTGATGATAGAACGGTCACTTTTAAATCACCATATACAATATCTGAACGAATGACCGATGAAATTTCCTAGAATTTACTAAACGTCATTCCAACTGAAACTTAATCATCTATATAAGTAAGCATTTATTTTTATAGCATCTGCATATAATTGTAATTTACATTCATATCGGCCATTCAAACCAATTGTGCAAACGCTTTGCGAGTGTTAAATAATAAATAAATGCCTTCTGATCAATACAAGATATAGAATTTATGCAGGAATAAAAAAGGATCCTCTTATTCCTACGACTCAAATATTTATATATGAGCAAATCTGAAGTACTTGCACAGAAGTCGTGATGATAGAACAGTCACTTTTAAATCACCATATACAATGTCTGAACGAATGACGCGATGAAATTTCCTAGAATTTACTAAACGTCATTCCAACTGAAACTTAATCATATATATAAGTAAGCATTTATTTTTATAGCGTCTGCATATAATTGTAATTTACATTCATATCGGCCATTCAAACCAATTGTGCAAACGCTTTGCGAGTGTTAAATAATAAATAAATGCCTTCTGATCAATACAAGATATAGAATTTATGCAGGAATAAAAAAGGATCCTCTTATTCCTATGACTCAAATATTTATATATGAGCAAATCTGAAGTACTTGCACAGAAGGCGTGATGATAGAACAGTCACTTTTAAATCACCATATACAATGTCTGAACGAATGACGCGATGAAATTTCCTAGAATTTACTAAACGTCATTCCAACTGAAACTTAATCATATATATAAGTAAGCATTTATTTTTATAGCGTCTGCAAATAATTGTAATTTACATTCATATCGGCCATTCAAACCAATTGTGCAAACGCTTTGCGAGTGTTAAATAATAAATGAATGCCTTCTGATCAATACAAGATATAGAATTTATGCAGGAATAAAAAGGATCCTCTTATTCCTACGACTCAAATATTTATATATGAGTAAATCTGAAGTACTTGCACAGAAGGCATGACGATAGAACGGTCACTTTTAAATCACCATATACAATGTCTGAACGAATGACACGATCAGATTTCCTAGAATTTATTAAACGTCATTCCAACTGAAACTTAATCATATATATATATAAGTAAGCATTTATTTTTATAGCGTCTGCATATAATTGTAATTTACATTCATATTCAAACCATTCAAAATGCTTTGAAGTGCAGTGTTAAATAATAAATGAATGCCTTCTGATCAATACAAGATATAGAATTTATGCAGGAATAAAAATGATCCTCTTATTCCTACGACTCAAATATTTATATATGAGCAAATCTGAAGTACTTGCACAGAAGGCGTGACGATAGAACGGTCACTTTTAAATCACCATATACAATGTCTGAATGAAAATTACAATTATATGCAGACACTATAAAAATAAATGCTTACTTATATATATGATTAAGTTTCAGTTGGAATGACGTTTAGTAAATTCTAGGAAATTTCATCCCGTCATTTGTTCAGACATTGTATATGGTGATTTAAAAGTGACCGTTCTATCGTCACGCCTTCTGTGCAAGTACTTCAGATTTGCTCATATATAAATATTTGAGTTGTAGGAATAAGAGGATCCTTTTTATTCCTGCATAAATTCTATATCTTGTATTGATCAGAAGGCATTCATTTATTATTTAACACTCGCAAAGCGTTTGCACAATTGGTTTGAATGGCCGATATGAATGTAAATTACAATTATATGCAGATGCTATAAAAATAAATGCTTACTTATAAATAAGTATTATTGTACATTTTTAGTATATATTTTATTCATGATGAATCAGAAATACAATAAATTAAAAACTTGCTTTACAAATAGAAATTACATTGTCTTGTAATAGGTATTTTTGTGTATTTACTTTAATTTAATGATAGGTGTTTATAAGACCAGTATTTAACTGTCTATTTGAATAATTGTATCCGAGTTGACATATATCTAAATAAATACATAAAAAATCTCATTATAATTTATTTTTTACATAGAACAAACGTGTGTTCAAAACATAGGGTTTATAGTGTATGTGAGTGGTCTATTTTTTATATTTAAAAGTATTTATCAATTTAAATCATATCTATTAAAGATCACCAACATGTATTATTATGACTACATAACTATAATATTATTATTTACATATTCAATCTCTGATTTTATAATGACTGACACAATTGGAGTCCAACAAATTAATATTTTTATACTTTTTTTTTTAATTTTTGTTTGGCAATCAAATTCACATCATCAGGTGTAAAAACAATTTTTTTTTTTTTTAAAAGACACACACATATCGATATTATTTTTGTCATAAATAATAATATTTTAATGTACTTCTGTGACATGTTATTAGTATCATTATATATATATATATATATATATATATATAATGATACTATATATACATTTCATTTATATATATATATATATATATATATATATATATATACCAAAATAATAGATACATTACTATGTTTGTTGCTTATTTTATCACTGCATCAATAAGATTAAATTAGATGACTCTAGCATGTCAATTATTCAAATCTTTGTCCAATGTGATGATTATAATTTTCCCTAAAATATTTATAAAGTGGGAGATTAATTGTCTGATGTTTAAATAGAATGTCGTATTAAATGTTGTTTAGGAAAATGTTCAAAGGAGCATATTGGTGTAATGCATTATCTCTTAGCATACATATAATTATTTTCATGATTTTGAAAATTGTTCTTGTACATATTTCCATATAAGTAACTTAGTATTTTTTTCTTGTTATTTCTAGAATCCACTATCGTACTTATTTATATAATATGTATTTTTAAAAAATGCTTTTCCAAAGCATAGACCTATTTTGTTTTAAATTATTTTTGATATATCATTCCATCTTAGTTCAGTTTAATAATAAATTTCAGTCATTGGCTTTTATATGTATTTATAATCTAACGATTATCTTTAGTCAGTAATTCTAATTTATTGTTATTAATCTGATTTTTTCCTTTTATAAAAAGCCACTTAACACTTGTTTTTATGCCTCCTTCCATGCTTTTATCTGATAGTTTTTATGACATTAACTTAGTCTCTCAACCTATTTTTGAAAATCATTAAATCATGCGCAAAACCTAAATAATATAAATCTGCATATTTTTCCTTATTATATTGCTTTAAAATTACTGAAATGTGAATTGACTTTTTATATATTTTTATTAATGTTAAACCTTATAATGACATCTTGTAATATAATTAAAAGCTTTATAAACTATGAAACAAAATGACTTATCAAAATGTGGGAGGTACATAATACATTTCACAATATGTGCAACAATAAAATTTAATTAAAAATCAAAGGTATAATAAATCTAAATTATGTGTAAAAGTGCTTACTCTTGTCACAATGAGTGACTTTTCTGAAGCCTTGGTTCTGAATATATAATATATACAGTGCATACCCTTTATATTTTGCATATTGTCACAACTTCTGAGCAAGAAACACTGCTTAAATCATCTCAGGTCAGATTTAAATCTATTGTATATTGCAAAATGCAATATATTTTGTTGTACATACAATTATTTCTGCTCTTATAGAAACAATGTTAAAATGATTGTCTTTAAAAATTGCTAAAATCTCCACCATCGATGTTTTAAAGTGTATATAAGTACAAAAATCAATTTTTAGCACATAAACACAGACAAATATAATTTCATAAGCACAAACTATTTATTTATTTTCAGAAATAATTAATAAAATATATATTTTAGTTATAAATAAATGGTTAAATTTACAAAGAAGAGTTCAAAATACTGATGGAAACAAACAGGCATATCACTACTAAATAGTCTAATTTATAAAGTGGTAAAAAAGAATGAAAAAAATATGTTGAATTGTTTTGCAATATTAATTAAAATGTAATAATCATAATGTTTTAGAAAAAAAACTCCTTTTTTTAAATTTGAATTAATGTTTTTTTTTTTTTTTATATGGAGAACATAATCCAAGCTAAACTATAAATCTTATTATCAATATAGTAGCTTCCGGTTCACCAAAACAAAAAAAAAATGTTTTTATATAAAAATATTTATATTGTCATCTTATGAAACATTTTATTTAGCCATTTGAAAATGCAGCATTACGCCTCTCACATTTCAGCATTTTCAGACATTTTTCTTTGTCTCACACATCAACGTAAAATATATGATAAAATGATTATTACATTTTGGAAAATAATAAATTTGGCTTCATTTGGTAGATATTTTTGTTTACTACTGAAATGTGAATTATTTTGTTTATGTAAATATTAAAAAAATGAGATCACAATCAAAACAAAGACTTTATACATCATCATTTCCAGAAAGATTATTTTCAATTTATAAAATTAACAAAATATTTTTTAACTCTTATTATTTTTAAACATTGAAATGAATAATTATTTATTTCTATTATATCTAATAAAATATGCTTTAAAAGTTTAATTTTTTGAATATTTATCGCAAAATTGCGATATTTTTTGATATTTTTTACTCATAAATATAAAGTAGATTATTTACATCAAAGCTACTTTTCTAATTTGTTTCTGGCCATATTTATGTTAGCTGCTAAAATAATGCTATAGTTTTGAAAATAAAGTATTTCAAGTCAAAATAAGTTATTGATAATTTTTATTTCTTGATATCTAATAAATATAGTGCAAATTATTTTTAGAAAAATATCTAAAAGCATAATAAATTTGCAAATAAACAAATTTTTGCATCATTGGAAACTACAACATACAATGGCTGAACATGTCAGGGTGGGGATTATGTCTATTGTAAGAGCAGGAATTTTGAATTTTCCTCTTTTTTGCACAAAATTTTCAGGAAAAAAATATTATACTGAAATATACTGTTTTAAACATATCTTAACATATAATAGTTATGAAAAAATTTACTAGGGGTGAATTGCTTAAAATACACAATAATTCAGTTCATCCATTCATAAAGTTAATTGAAAAGGAATATTTTGTGTTGTTTACTGCTATTAAAATGTTATATATTGTTAATCAAAAATATATGGTGATGTAATTTATAAAATTCCTTTATTTAATTGTACTGTTTCGAAAATAATTTTTAAAATTACTAATGACTAATTCCAAAAATGTATATCTACTATTAAAGATTTTCAATTCAATTAGAAAAAAACTAGATCTTTGTAATGTGGAACAATTGTTGTGTAAATTATGTTCATGAAGAAGGCATACATAAGAGATTATTATTATAACACTATTTGGAAGAATACAAAGGGAAAATAGATCTATATTAAGGTTGGTGAATTTTTCACACATAAGTGTTTAAGTGAAAAAAATGGAATGAAGTTCCGTATAGGTAATATTGGATTAAAGGAGGGCAATAAAGGACATAATACATTATTCTCACTGCATGATCCACCAAAAGGCATTGCAATGCTAGTAAGAATAATTTGTTTTACTTTTCTTTTATAAACATGGACTATAGTTATAAAAGTTTATCACATCTATCAGAAGTAATGTGATGTCAATATTATCAAATTTAGACATATTTTTGAAACCGAATGATACTAGTATTTTTGATTTAATAGAAATATGTTTTAATATTAACTTTTTTGGGTGTAACAATTTTTGACTATAAAATTGTGTTATGTATATGATATTTTTAATATCTCAATAATTTAAATATATTGCTTCAAATAAAAAGTTGTCATATAGAAGGGTAAGATAGAAAATAATTTTATAGAAATGTTTATGGTCGCCAATGATTTAATTTTAAGAGTTATAATTGAGCTTGTGAAGTACATGTAAACACAGTTTCAGAAATGCTTAGCTTCAAGCTTTGACACTAAAACATTAATTGGGTCATAAACTATGCTCAGATTAAAAATTTTTAACCATCTGCTACTAAATGTTTAAGAAGGATTTGGCTTCTAATCCAGAAATCAAGTTTACTTTCTGAAATTTCTTAAAATAAAATATTGAATTAATTAAATCTGTCTTAAAATTTGTTGAAAATTTTTTAAAAATTCTGAAATGGTTCTAAATATCTTTCTGAATTTTGTACTATATATTTATGTAAAGTAGCAATCTTTTCATTGATGATTATAATATCAAAATAGTAATCAACTTTGAAAATGTTCATAATTCTTTATATCCTTTACTATTAAATATCCAATAATATCTCAATTATATATATATATCATATAAATCTTTTTTAGGTAAAAAAGAGTAAGGAATTGAAAAAAAAAATGAGAAGCTTAACCCTTTTCAGACTTGTTGCATTGTGATAAGTATTCTGCATAATTTGACAAAATGATGGATCTATACAGCAATGAAATCGTGTTTTAATTACTGCAAAAATTTTATTGAATTAAATCTTTTTTATTTCATAATTTACAAATCAAAATATAATGACAATTCATACTTATTGGGACTTTTTATATATTTTTTAATATCTGCTGATCTTCAGGTACTTTTAAAAGCAGATGGACGTTCTTAGATTGAATGCTAAAGCCACAAATCTTTAAATATTAATACACATTTATCTTTATAACCAGTAATATTCTTATTACATTTTTAATCGACTTTAATATATTCATTGTTTACACATTAATATAAAGCTTGATGAGCAATTTTATTAATTCATCTCTGAGTTTAATTTATATATAATTTTATCATTTTCAGTAATTATTACATTTTCTATAGATTTATTGACATTTGTCATATCTTAACTCAAAGCTTTTAAGATTTAAAAATACATTTTTAAATATATTTCCAGGAATCACTTGCTTTTCTAAATGTCTATAAATATATATTTCACTGTTAAACAGCTTAACAAACTTACTTCTCAATAATGGTGTTGAAATAACATTCCTTAAAATAAACAATAAAGGGTTATACTTTTGAGATGTTTTAAAAAATCTTTACATTTTCTTTTCGATTCAGCAGTTATATATTTTTAAATCATCATTAAATTTTTTCATACAGTTACACAAAATTCTAGATATTTTATTCTTTTTATTGTGTCATTTTAAATAACATTCGTATTTCTTTCTTTCTTTTTTTCATACATTTTTCTGTTTCAATTGAAACTTTTCTGATAAATTGCTTCTTCACTTATTATCTATACATTTGACCTTAGTAGAGTATTAGTTATCTTTTGATGTTGACTTCATTGAAATCTCTCAGCATTCTTTAAATTCTCTTAATAATTTTAAAATGATTTACAACTTTTAGTGTAAAATCATTGATATTTTTCTGAAACCTTAAAATATCGTTTATATGTACTGCTTTTTTAAATAGATTTTATTTCCCCCAAAATTTGTATCAACATTTATTTTGATTTTTAATAATAATTTATTACTTTTTTAAAAAGCATTGTTGTATGTTTATGAGTATTCTAATTAAATAGATTTGTGATTGACAGCATTCACTATTAATTCGTTTAATCATATCTGTACAGCATATTATTCCAATAGTGGTATATTTGTCTCTTCATATGGATTGTAAATATAAATTAAAATACCATTACCCAGTATGTGTTATGATTTATGTTTTAACAGTGACTAATACATAATAATAATATTACTTTCTTTCCCTATTCACATTTTAAAGTCAGACAAAAAGATTTTAAATATATAAAACATGATTTCAGCCAATACTTTTTAAATACTTTTTATCAATTATTTGATCTTCCAGTAGAAAATGTGGTTTGGTAAAAAGGCATAAATTATAATAAAAAAAATTGTGCAATCATTTTTTTTACATGTTACAGCATCGGCCAGGAAACGAACCAGCGACATCAGTCTGTAAGCTACTGCTGATCTCTCAGCTACCAACGCTTGATTAATTTTTTTGTTGCAAATCAATTGTGATTTTGAATTATATTTGTTTGAAAATATTTTAACATTTTGTGTTATAATATATATATATATTAATGTATGTGTATAAAAAATAAAGAATGTAATTTCTAGATATTATTTATATCCACCTGTTTTGACAAATTTGCATTGCAGTTATTAAAAATATAAAATTTACATTACGTTATTGAAGTGTTCATATACATACATGTGCTTCTTATATATATTTTGATATTAAATTAAAAACTATATAGACATTTAAATATATATATATATATAATGTATAAAAATGTAATTGTATTATTAAAACATAAATTTTATTATGATTTTTAATTATGCAGTTGGTAAGGGTAAAAAATATGGGGATTCAAATCAGCAAAGAAAGTTTAACTTTCAAATCAATTAGAGTTCCAATTGATATTAAAAGAATGTTGGTACTAAATTCTAATTTTAATATTTATATTTTAGTGTAGCATTATCATTAAAATAAAGAAGGTGACAAAAGTGTAATTACTGGGAATTTGATAAAAATCAAAGACATTCCAATTTAATTAAAAAATGCAATTAGTAAAATTTCAAATTAAATTACAATAACATTATAATCAGTAAGATTCTTTTAGATAATATAGAAAAGAATTTCCCTTAAGTTTTAATTAATTAATTATTTAATATGGAGACCAGCCGGTTCGAATGGATTTGTTTTGATATATATATATATATATAGGGAAGAAAGAATTATTAGTTATTTAAACGTCTGGAAGAGTTATTGCACTCTTCTTGTAATGTTTAGTTATTGTAAACCTCTGGAAGAGTTATTGTAAAGTTTATGCAGTTAAATTACATCAATATATAAGCTAGATAGATCGCCACAATTTCTCTGGCCATCGCCAAGATTCTGAATGTGGAGTTCCCTCATACTATAGAATGCTGGACCAATCAAGCCCTTGCCTACATTTGGCCATCCAAATTGCTGACATGCTATGCCTTTGTCGTCAAAAGGAAGCCACTCGTATATAATGCTACCGCTAAACAATTAAAGCATCTTTAATATGCTACTTTATTTGCTTCCATAAATTATGCATTAATCATTAGATATGTTTCTTACCATATTATTTAGAAGTCTTATTGCATTATTTAAATATTTTCTTAACACATGCTTATTAATTAATAGTAAGTATTAAGGAAGATCAACTTTTATAATACTCGATTTTTCTTAAATTTTGCTAGACTTACTGTTTAAAAAGTAAATTTAGTAAAATATTTTAATGATTAAAACATTTGATGTTATTTAAAGAAAAGTCCAGTAATTAAATAAAAACAAGATATTTAAAACCCACCTCTTTCTGATTCTAATTTGTTTTTCTTTATTATTTGCGATTTTAAACTTGTCTGTTTAAAATCATTCTTTCAAAATATCATTTAGCCATTACCGTAATTATAATGTTTTATATATAACTTTTTTTAAAATTAAAATTAAGATCGAGTATTAAAATAAAACTTTTTTTCTGTTTTAGAAAAGAACAATTGCATATGTATACTGCGTATATGTGATCTATAAACAACTTTCAGTATTAAAATGAAGTGTAATGTTCAAAGTTAAAAGTTTAAAACTTCGTTTCTATTTTTTTTTTTGACATATATATATATATATATATATATATATATATATATATATATATATATATATATATATATATATATATATATATATATTGATACGACTTAATACAATTCACTTCAATATATTATCATATTATCATTAGGCTATCGTATGAATAATTACTTATATATGTAAGACTTAAGGGGCGGATCTCTAAATAAACAGGGACTAATATCCATATATATATATATATATATATATATATATATATATATATATATATATATATATATATATATATAAGTCCTGATTTAGCTTCATATAATAGATATTCGCTAATATATATATATAGTATGATCATTCACGTTTTATTTTATACCTATCTTTAATTTTAAGGCCAAGTATTTATTATTTTATATAAATATAGCATTATTGGGTTGTCTAATTTCATGATTAAATTATTGCGTTTCTTCAGCAGGCATATATCTCTGCTTCGAAAGATGTATTTGACAGGTTCTGTTTGTCTAAGTTCCACACAAATGCGGGAACATTCCTTTAATTTTCAGACCTAGAGAGTCTTGTTCTTGTCTTGTTACCAGTGCAGTGAATCATTCCCGCCTGTTAATGAGAGTTATTTAGGGTTATATGAAAATGTTCATTTCTTCATTCCATGACCCCTTTATTCTATAAAATTTGAATCTAACTTTGCAAAAGCGAATATATTTCCATCATTGCCTTTTTGTTGGACTGTTTATTACTTTAGCAACGCAATACTGCCTTTTTTATCCCTTTAGTCTCCTAGATAAAGATTATTTGAATGCCTTCTATTGTAGTCGATTTATCGTAAATAAAAAAAAAAGATTGTTTACAGCTTATTAGCCTGCTCTTAATTTTACATATTTGAAAATGCAAGCTATCTATATATAGGCCAGGTGACATATGACTTTATATATATATATATATATATATATATATATATATATATATAAAGTATATATATATATATATATATATATATATATTGACTGGCTTGTTGTCTATTTTGAAGTTAGATCTGACAAATTTAAGCTGGTAATTTATTGAGAGAACAATAATCTGTCAAAGATATAGGAACAAAAGAAATTTGTAAATTGATATCAAACTCAGCAGTTTCTCAGGTTGTTTAATCAAACTTGTAGATAAAAATATATTATGTAGGTTTTGAACTTATATGCCTTGTGGCTTTTCTAACTTATTTTTTATGATTAATTTTAATCAATTTACTCTAAACAGGCAATAGATTAATTTTATTATGTATTTGTATGTTTTTCATATCAAAACAATAAATATAAAGATAATTATAAGTTCAAAACAAGATCATGACAGAGCTATAAAAAGAAAAGATATTAAATCAGGTCCATTTTGCCATTTTTTAGAAACAGGACACATTATGAATTGTGAAGAAAGTATTGAAGTCATCAAATATTGTAAAAATTATAAAGAAAGAAAAGTATATGAAACATTGTATATACTTGAAAATAAAGAGAAATGTATAAATTTAGTACAAGGGTCGGTTATGTTAGGTGGAAAATGGTCATTAACTAAAAATTGGAAAATTTAAGAACATCTTTATTGTTAAGTTTGACCTGTATATGATATGTAAATCACGTGAAAATTTTTTTTCAATTGTTGTAATATCTTGATAAGGTTCATTTTTTGAACGAAAATCGATTAGATATTAATAAATTTATTATTTATATATTTTAAGTATTTAGTTGTCTATAAATTGAATATATTTAATTTTAAAGAATAGTATATCAGAAAGACAACATAATGGTTTTGTAATGCCATCATTGTGAAATATTTATATAGAAGGTTTTAAAAGTTATTATTGTATAAAATTGGAACGTGATTGGAATATTTATTAATAATATTTAACATTGAAATGGATAACAGATTTGACACTAATAAAGATAATTGGATTTTTTTTATATAATTCAGTAGATAAATTATCTTTTAATTTATTTAAAGCTTTATGGAATAATAGTAGAAGAATTGCAGAATTAAAATGCCAGTTAACATTTTTAAATAAATGTAAACAAGAGAATCGTTTTCCTAGATCGTGCAGTGTAAAAATTTGTAGTAAGAAAATTACTTCTAATGATAAATTAATTTATAAATTACGAAGAACAAGATTGGAATGGTTTGTTAACCCTTTGAACGATGATTATATAATTGGCCGAATGAGTTAAAAATCAAAACTTGTAATTGGCCAACTCACAACTTTAACAAAATCTATTGTTAAAATAGATCACTTTTAATAATATAAATATGTTAGTTTCGTTTGTAAAAAGTTTATTACTGAATTGGCAGATTACGAAAGCAAATAAAAATCTTTTCAAAAATAAAATTTGATTTATAATTTAAAAAATATTCAATTGCGGTGAAATAAAAGTAACCGCTATTCAACCAACCAAAAAAGATTGCGTTAGCAATCTTTTTTTTTTCACTTTAACGTTACGATCAATATGTAGCAATAAATAAATAATTCTTGGTAATATCTTAACTATTTTTCTAAAATAATTTGATTTTTAGTATTATTTTATCAATAATAATTTGTAATTCAATTCAAATATTGTTTAAAATGTTGTAAACATTCGTTTATCATTTTCGTAATAAAAATCAAAACGAACATAACATTTTACTTTTTGGCAGCCATTTCAACTTTCTGACAGAAGTGGGACAGCCAATAAGATTCAAGAAAAGTTGGTGAGGAGGCGGTGCTTTGGTTTTGTTTGACATATATGGTCATTTTTATTGATTTTTTACTTGTAAATCTATTCTGAAGAGGGCACCATATTACAGAACTTTTGATTTTCTTTCTAATGACGTATCATATGTATACGTGGGATAAAAAGTAGCCGATTTAGAGTGATGTCAAATCTTCTCATTTTTAGACGAGTCATGCATTATAAGAGTTAAAGAAAACTACTTGAAAATTAATAGCTTAATAAAAATGTATAAAAGAAATAAGGAAACTATAAAAAGAGTTTTATCATCGGACATGTTTTATTTTATAAAAAAATGGTTAGAAGAGCATAATGGTTTCATTAAGAATAAACTTAAGTTGAAATATCAAAACAAGTGGAATTGGTTATTTTATAAAAATAAAAGAATATATGGGATAAGAAAAAATGAAGAAACTGTCATTGATTATAATAGAAATGATAGTAATTATAATAAATTAATAAATATATCAAGAAGTAAATTTTCAAATAACCAAATGAGGATGTTAGAAAAAGGACCAAAGTATATACCATTTAAGGATATGGATATGGATAAAAAGACAGTAGTTAGTATTAAAGCTGCAAATATTAAAAATATGGAAAAAAATAATTTGAAGTCAAAATTAATAATGTAATTAATAAGAAGTATCGACATGTATATAAAAGTGAATGGAAAGATAAACAAACAATTAAGGAAATTATTGAAAAAGTTAAAAAGAAAATTTAATTATTACTATTAAAGATAAAGGATCTAGGTTTTTAATATTAAATAAAGAAGACTATGAAGATAAAATTAAAAATGATTTGATCAAACAGGATTTTGTAAAAATAGAAAAGAGTCCAAGTATTTCAATTAAATATAAATATATAAAAATATTACAAAGAATGAGAGAAACTAAGTTGATTGATAATAATGAATATAAGTTATTAAATCCAATTGCGTTTGAACATCCTATGGTATTTGGAAATATAAAAACTCATAAAGAAAATATGCCTGAACGATTAATATTGAATTTTAATGATTATACATTAAAAGAAATGTGTAATCTTATATATAGAAAACTTGCGGATGGTATGGGTTATGGAAAGTATTGTGTCAAAAATTCTGAGAAAGTACTAAAAAGTTTGAATACAGTTAAATTAAATAGAAATGGTAATGTAGTCATCATTTGATATAGAAAAAATGTATCAAAGTGTTTCTAGGATAGAAAGTATTAACATTGTAATTAGAAAAGTCAAAGATGAGAAGATAATTTCAAAAGAATGGATACAAATAATAGAAAAAGTTTTAATCATGATTAATGAGACATTATATGTTAAATATAATAATGAATTTTGGAGTATTGATAAAGGATGGATAATGGGCTGTTCAATAAGTGGAATAATGGCATCAACTATGGTTGATTGGATTGAGCAGAAAATAATTGATAGGTATATCGAAAATGGAGAAATTATAAAGTATTTTAGGCATGTGGATTATATTTTAGTTGTAGGAAATAGAAGAAGCATAATGAAAGCTTTTAATGAGCTTAATAAAAATATGTTTAATATTAATTTTACTATAGAAAATAATGAAGAAGGAATGAAATATTTAGATTTATTAATAAAAAAGGATGAAAATGGAATGATTAATAAAGCACTACATAAAAAAAATGTTAGAGGAATGATAAATCCAGAATCTTATCAACCTTGGTGTCAAAAAATGGGGGGGGTACTAATAGGGTTAAAAGAAAAAAAAATGATAGTCTTACATTAAATGATAAAGATGGAATGGAGAAAAAATTGAAAATCCAAAATGAATACATTGAATATGGATATAATAGTATAGTTGTAAAAAATATTTTAATAAATAAAAATAGGTATAAAAAGATAGCAATAAAATTGAAAGAAAAAATAAGAAATGGGTTAGTATTCCATATTCTAAGGATGTATATGAAATTCTAAATGATAGAAAAGAAAATAAATAAATCTTAATATAGGTATTGGATGGAAAAATAGTAAATCTTTAAAAAAACTAGTAAGTAATTTTAAAATAAGGAATGATAAGAATGATAGGATAGGAATAATATATAAAATTATTTGTAAAATATGCAAGAACAGAAATGGGTAAAGAGCATGACAGAGCTATAAAAAGAAAAGATATTAAATCAGGTCCATTTTGCCATTTTTTAGAAACAGGACACATTATGAATTGTGAAGAAAGTATTGAAGTCATCAAATATTGTAAAAATTATAAAGAAAGAAAAGTATATGAAACATTGTATATACATGAAAATAAAGAGAAATGTATAAATTTAGTACAATGGTCGGTTATGTTAGGTGGAAAATGGTCATTAAATAAAAATTGGAAAATTTAAGAACATCTTTATTGTTAAGTTTGACCTGTATATGATATGTAAATCAAGTGAAAAATTTTTTTCAATTGTTGTAATATCTTGATAAGGTTCATTTTTGAACGAAAATCGATTAGATATTAATAAATTTATTATTTATATATTTTAAGTATTTAGTTGTCTATAAATTGAATATATTTAATTTTAAAGAATATATATATATGTTGAAAAAAAGATTGTCATTTTGTTAACCAAAAATTATGCAATATCTTGTCATTACACAAGAAAAACTAATGTATAATTTTTTATTTTTAAAACAAATTAAAATATTGTAACAAAGAAATAAGATATATAACAAAGACTAATTAGAGATTAAAGATAACAGCTCATTTTAAAAGTAATTAATTCTGAAAACATGATTTGAAATATATTTTATCTAACACTTTTGTCTTCCAGTCAGTGATTAAATGTTTTTTTGTTTTTTTTTTGAATTTGTTAATTTTTTTTTTTTTTATTAAATATTTTTTTATTTTAAACTTTTATATAAAAAGGAAACTTTTATTTCTGTATTTAAAAAAAAACAACAACAACAACTTAAAAATATATTTCTTAAAGCCTATTTTTTTAATTAATGTTAAATAATATTCCTTATATCAAATATGTACATGCCTATCTGTTATTTAAATTTTAACTTAACCTATCTCACTAAAATAATATCCAATATTTTATCTTAAATTGGTCTTCCTTTTTCCAACCATTTAAATAAACTTGAAATGGATATTTCCATTCACATATATATATATATATATATATATATATATATATATATATATATATATATATATATATATATATATATATATTTTTTATATATATATATATATATATATATATATATATATATATTAGACAATTCTAATATCAGTAACAATCAACAAACTCAATTTGTTGTCAAGGCAACCTCATCTTAACAATAAAGGTGTTATAGATGCTAGTATTGTGTAAGTGTTGACTAAATTTTAATAATTCTAAACCCATTTAGCATTGTCCAATATATATATATATATATATATATTGTAATGGATCGTCTATATGCCATAAATAAAAGATAATATAGCCTAAATTATTGAGTGGCATTTATAATGGAAAATACAATCTGAAACTCTATATGTAATCAACAGTCGTTAATTGACTAAGCCTCATAATGACACAGCATTTATAATGGAGTATGTTGTCTCTTAAATTATTTAATTTACAAATTCAATCTACAAATTGCACCATTTAGATTGGATAATGTATGTTATAAATAAAAAAGATTTGGACAAGATATATCTATGAGGCACCCATAAATTAACCAAGCTCCATGGTAACTTGCCAATTATAAAAAAAATATATGTGCCATGCAAGAAGAAATAACATATCTTTCATCATTCAATTTAATATAAATATGATTCATCATAGTATGTTATACATATACTAAGAGAATAGAAATTGCTTCAAAATGAATATATTAAAAATATACTGTTACTATGGCTAACTATATATAAAACAAACTTAATAGTATAGAGCATTAACTAGAGTATGTTACTGATTAGTCCTCATGGTTATCTTGTTAAATTAGTAATTTAGATCATAGATGGATTTCTTTAATACATTTCTTTTTTATATAAATACTACCTTAAAATAGAAAATAAGTAAATGACTAAATTAAGCAAATATTAAATGGATTCAATGAATGGGGCATTTATCATATGTCATTTATACACACATAAGTTATAAATTCAATGTCCACATAATGTAAATCATCTAAATAAACATTTAAAATAACTAAGTGGTTTACACCTCCAATGGTAAAGTTCTGGATGATCATAGCATATACATAACATGTATGGATTATACCAACTGGCCTTATGCGTATAAATTCAAACATTTACAGTTACAAAATATTGTTGGTTGGTTTGGGAATGATTACAAATCATGATAGCACAAAACACAGACATTCTTACACTTAAAGCACTAACATAACTGAGTGCATCCTGAAGGAATCATATCCTTCAAACAAACTTATCTAGACATTACATACTAAAAATACTAGCAACCTCACCTATTATGGTGGAAAATTTAGTTTTAATTAAACCTAGAGTGATAGGTCAAAAAGAAGACTCTGCAGAGCAACTAGCACAAATATATCAAAAACATGGGGACTTCCAATATGACACCTACATTTGAGGCAAAATAGGATGCCTTGACCTTTGTTTGGGTGCATCAGGAAAATATATGGAGAGGCTTCACTGGAAACATAAGCATTATCAACTCATGGATAATTGCAATATAGTTGGATAATTTGTACACTCCATCTAACACAATAATAATAACTAATAAATAAGGCCTGTCATAAAAAAACTTCACAATAGTTGACTAATGTTATAACCATAATTTTAACCTCAACAAACATAAGTAATGTCTGCACCAACAAATAAATTGA
>JAQFVV010014895.1:0-24642 GCA_028023455.1 Epiperipatus broadwayi | reverse complement strand
GGGCCGGCGGAAGCGGGCATGCAACGCATGCTAGGCATGCGGGCGCTGGCAGAAGGAGGCGCCATCACTGAGAGATTAGCATCTGAAAAAGAAGGCGTCATCCCTGAGAAATTAAAACTCTACTAACAAAAATACTCACATTTGAAGAATATTATTCTCAAATGTTTATTTACAAAAATTATTGAGAGTAGATTATTGAAAATCATATGAAGTCATATTATATCTTATTAAATGACACACACAAGCAGGCCTGCACACAAGCTCTGCTTAATATTAAAAATATAAAACAATCAAATCTATTATTTATCATGAACAATAAACTAAACATAAAGTTTATTATATTACAAATTTCATATTGTAATGTTTATATATATATATATAGTACTGCTTATAGTAAACTATAAGTAACTTTCTGCTAGCAAATATATAAATAAACACACACTAAAAGTATTATAAATTAGAACTTATGTATGTATATGCGTATATATATATTAGATCATGTTTGTTAAAAACAGACAGTGACGCAAATAATAAATATGAAATTTTTAAAAAAAAAAAAATCTAAATTTGCCGTGTTAAATTATATATTATTTCATACAAACCGTTTGTATGAAATAATATATAATTTAACAATCAATTTTATGCTATTTTTGATATCAAAAATAGCATTACATCGTGCATTCTTTCTAAAAATCATGACTTTTTTAAAACGCCACGGGACACGGTCGGGTCACCTTAGTAAACATACATATTGACAGGGGCACCAAAATCAAATTTGCATGCGGGCGCCTAGTACCCAGCGCCGGCGCTGATAATAGTGACTGGATTCACCTATAGGCAATAAAAGTATATTCTTAGCTTGGAAAAATCTTTTCATGTTCATTTTTAGACACACCGATCTATACATTTAATGGACCGCATTAATGATATTCTTCAAGAAAACCGAAAGTTGATTATAGTGCTGAACACGTTCGAAATATTATATGTGCTTGTTTAAAATCTTTTGAAAATAGAAATGTACTTTTTTTTTTCAATTTCTAAAGAATCTTTCTTTATCCTTTCCTTCATTTAATTAATTAAGCACACAGTTACTGATTTCTGTAGCTCATTAAGAGAAGTTTCAAATCAAGAACTCTTAACAATTATTTCATTGTAAGTAGATGTGATAACTGTCTACCTATTTCATTTGTAGTAATTATGTGTTTATAATTATTTCCACCGTCTAATATTAAATGTTAAATGTCTTTAGAAAAATTCAAGCTTTATTTAAACATTTCAAATACATTCAGTTATTAGTAATAGTACACAGGTTACTATGTAACATAACATTTCAAATGGCGGAATTTTTTCTTTTCTTCAGGTTTTGGCTAACAGTATAAATGTAATAACTTAACCAGCGCTTTTTAGTTCAGGAATATTGAATGTAAGATGATGCTCTAACCAATTAGGCACGTGGATTATTTACTGTTTTTTTTTTTTTAAATATATAATTCTAATATCAATAAAATTACATATAATAATATAAATAAACTTTTTATCAAAATTAATATAATGTTTATTTGAATAGATATTGAGTTTATGGTTTTAAAGTGAAATGTGTACTGCTTATGCAAATTCATAATTAAATATAAGTATATTGTCTCTACTGAACTTAATGTAATTAAAAGGGAGATGATGATCTGGATCAACTGATGAGTGCTGGTTCAGCACGAAATATGTATATTGGTGATCATTTATCTTTTTTACATTATTTGGTCATGTGTATTGTATAAGATGGAGTGAATAGCTGTAGGGAGTTTGAAATTCTGAGTTCAAATTCCTTCTAAATTCATAATTAGTAAGATTAGGAAAATTTGAGATGACATAGCTAGATATAATTCTTGATTATCTATTATTTATTGTCTACTTTTTATTTTATGCAGTGGAACCTCACATTTTAAAATTAAATCTGTTTTAACATATACAATTTTAATAGTATGTAGTGTTTATATTTATCACTAGTGATTTTTCAAACTTTCTAAAATAATTATATACTCTGTCAAAATAATTACATCCAAATAGTGTTATATTTGGAACTTGAATTGTAGCTATTTGCTACAATGAAGATATATGTGAGTTAGGATTTGGACAATTGATGAAGGCAGATTCTGCCAGAAATGTATCTTGGAAATTGGTTTTTAAATACACTTTTATTCATATGCTTTAACAACATGTTGAATTTAGAAAATGTATGGTACTGAATATACTACAATCATGAAAAAGTGAGAGATATTAAATAAATAATATTCATGCTAGTATTTAATAAGTGATATATTAATCTTTAATTGAAATTTAAAGTTCATGTGTGGGCAAAAATTAAATAATGATTTGTAGCTGAAAAATAATTAGCAAATAATTTCTAGTATTTATCCTAGATAATTTCATCAAAAGTAGCATCACACTTGTAAATTAAATTGTAGTTGTTTTCTATGGATAAACACTAAACTATAATGATGAAGACACATGTGGCCAAGCATCGGGGCCAACTAATGAAGGCATGTTATACCAGAAATATGGTTGTTTGCTTTTTTATGTCTTTATTTATATATTTTAAGAGCAGATTAAATTTAAAAAGTATATTATATATTATGTATAGCATACTGTATCTAGTACCTGTGATATAAAGAAAAGTCCTAAATATTTCACTTTAATTTTTTGTTACTTTAATTATTTTACTCACAATCATTTTTTTAAATTTATATTCTATAAAAACTAAACACAACTTTCATATCATTGAGAATTAAATAATAAATCAGCTTACTGGTATAAAAATGTTCATGTAATAAAAAATAAAAATTCATAAACTTTTTACTTAATTTTTTATTTATTTACTTATTTTATTTTTAAAAAAATTATAATACCAGATCTGAGCAAAATATTGTAAATATGTCACACTATTGAGAAATGAATAATAATTCAGTTTCCTTGTTATGAAAAATTAAGAAAAAATATTTTTCATTTATTTTATTTTAGTTTTAGTTGCAAATTAATTTTATTTTATTTTTTTTTACTAACTGAAAGAAAAAGAGAAGATGGAATTATTTTTTTCTTTGTTATTTTATTTATTATCAGAAAATTAACTTGAATAATAATTTAACATAACAATACAAATATATATATATATATTTTTCTCTTTCTCTTTTTTTAAAAAAAGAGAAGCCTTTTAATATGTTACAAATGATTAATTGATCGTGTTGATAAAATAAAATGAATTATTAATATAATAATATTACTATAAACTAATTTTGACAGACTTTAAGAGATTTGTATTTATTTTGGAATAATTATAGAAGATTTTAGTCGTTAAATTAACTAACTTTGTTCTTCTATTTTAGTAATTGTTTATAATTTAGTCTTGTAAGGTTCTTATGACAATATTATTACTCCTTGATCATTGGTGGTTAACTGTGTGAATGTTTTTATGTCATTAGGTTAATATTCACTGGAGTCAGTGGCAGCATTAAGAATTAATCTTTTCTTATAGTTTACCAAACTGCCTATCACAGTTGGTATACTCATTCAGAGTTTTATACTGAGATTCAACTTTCCTCTTTCTTTATTTCTTAGTAATGGAAACTTTCTTTTTTGAGGCATACAGTACTTTTTTTTTAAAGTTTTTCTATGCATCATTTTCAAATTTATTCCATCATTAACTATTATCAGTCCCATATCTTAAGTGAATGTTAACTAGATATTTGAACCACTGTCTGATTTCATCAAGTGATTATTGCAAAAATATATACTTTAACCTCTATAGTTTTTGTTTATAATTGATTTGGTATTTATATTTATGCTCCTTTGTTTAATTTTTTTTATCTTTCTTAAAGCAAACATTTTGCCAATATTTTTATTTATTTGTTAATTGCCCAAATTTTGAGTGACTAGCACTTTTGGTTGTCATCTGATCCGGTTAGTTAATGATATAACAAATTCTTATTTTTATAACTCTGCCTTGATGACTCCTTTTTGATAGATATGAACATCTTCTGGGATAATAGTGTGTTACTTGAGAATTCTCACACTCAAATGCCAGCTGGCATTAATTTTCTATGCTTTTCTTGATATTATATATGTACTGAAGGTAAACCAACAGTTTCTTGTCAGATATTGTCTGATATTACAACAAAAAATGTACTTGTCTTAACCAGCTGTTGTAATAATGTTTTGTCATAATGAGTTTCTTCCTGTTAACTTGACATTTTTAGCAAAAATAAAGATAGATGGTATCACATAAATATTTTGCAACATCTACTACTCTTGCTCCAGCCAGTAGGACAGAGATGCCAATCTATTATTTTTATATAATGGCCAAGCATATAAGTTGGCTATAGTTTTTTACCCCATAAATACCATCTTCTAATAATATTTTGTGGAATGGATAAATTATATTTCCACTGTAAATGTGTATATATATCAAAATTAAACCATGGATAATACTGTACCAGAATCGAATATAGAAAACTGAATACCCAATTAACATTAAATCTTTTATAAGTGCTACATGAGTAAATCTGTTTTTTACTATCATTCAAATCTCAAGTAGTCAAAAATCTAAAACAATGTAAACAATAGGTATGGAAATAAATGAATTGAAATATTAATAGTTCATAAACAAACAACTTTCCATTTTATGATTTCATAGTAAGATTAATTAATATAATAAACTTTCAAATCTCAAAATTAATTATATAAGAAAATTAATTAAATCAAAATGCTATACTATATAGAAAAACAAATTCACCTAATATTAAATCTTCCAGTAGCATTGCCTGAGTCACAAAAGTTGATTTATGTAGCATAAAAATTTTAAGTCAACATTTTTTTTTACTACTGCTAAGAACTTAAGTAATCAGGAATTCAAAACAATGTAACTAACATGCATGAAGCTAAGTGAACTGAAATGTTATTAGCCCATAAACAAATATTTTTTTATTTTAAATTTACATGATGAGATTAATTAATAATCCTTTTAATAAGTCTTAAAACATCCAAACTAATTATATAAGAAAATTAACTAATGCTATATTGAAATCACAGCCAGAAAAAAAATCAGTCTCTTTCTTTGCATTGATTAAGACCTTAAATAATCAGAAATTCAGCATAACGTAACATGCACACACATAAAGTTATATTATAACAATATATGAAGTTGGTCTGTTTTTAAAGAAGGCAAATAATATATTGCCAAATCTCATTTTTCAATTAAAATGAAAGCATTTGAAAACAAGCAGAAATTGATTAATAAATAGAAGCATAAAGATGTGATGGTAATAATTTAAATTTATTGTGAGTGCCATATATAGCTTTAAAAGTATAATACCATCATCATCAGATAAACAATCCATTTATTTCCTCCATGTATTCATTACTCCCCTCATATTAACCGTTTATCATGTGATAGTTAATGTTATGTAACTAATAGATATCTATTTATCACACATATCAAGTAGCGAATTTTAACATGGTATATTAATATTAATTATGCATGGAAAAGACAAAAAATGGTCAAACACTTTAGCAAGACAAATTTATTTTAATAAAAAAAATTATAGCGAATTTTAAAAGATTTGAATATAGTATAAAGGAGCATTTTATCACATACAAAAAAGATATACAAATGTAAAATATCTAATAAAATAGTATGCACACTAATAAAAAAATAAATATTTTTTATACATTTTTTTATTTAAATCTATAGCTAAGATTAAGTAGTAGTAGTTGTGGTGGTGGCAGCAGCACCGTGGCACCCTGTGTGGTGGTGGGTGGTCCATCACAGGGCACAAGAAAGACATATGCTTCTATAGCAAAAAAAGCCCAAGATAAAGTAAGCCTGTCAAAAGGTTCTAGTTCAGGAAAACAACAGCAGATGATCTGGAAAGCTTGAATCTAATTGATCAAAATAAAAATGACCTCCCTCCTCAAATTGAATGGATTGATGAAATGCTAGAACAAATTGAAGAGAAATTTAACAAAACAATACCTCGATCACTATTTCTGATGTTTAAATGTTTCTTCACCAACAAATCAATGGTACTAGCTGTAACAGATAGTCTTTGCACACTATACAGTTTCCCCAAATCCCTTCTAATAGAAACACTGCATGAAAATAATATGCTTGAATCAGTACAATGCATAGGAGACCATCCAAATAGCAGATATGTGGTGGTTCAGTTTTATGAAAATGCACAAAGAGAACAATTTTGAAGAATCAAAATACTAGGTAATTTCGCACTAATAACAATCGATGAGAATAAATATAAAAATATCTTTGGAATTTTAAAAAAATACATATTTTGGCTACAATACAGAAGATTTCCAGAAAATGATGAATCCATTCGGAAAAGTTATTTTTTTCCAGCAAAAATAGATTAAAGAAGCAGCAATTCCCATACTAATCAACAGCTCTGAATTCAAAATTAAATTGAATAAACAAATAGACTTGGAAAATATCCCCAAACACATAACTGATGAAGAAGCAACACTATATATTTACATCAGCAGGCTTAAGCCAGGATGCTGCCATTGTGGAAGAAGAGATCATATTGCAACAAAATGCAAAGAACAAACTCAGCAAAATAAAAAAAACATACATCAAAAAATTCAGGAAACATTACAGAAAGCGAAAACACAAATAACCAACTAGATGAATTAAATTATCCTACACTATCAAACACCCAGGTAAATAACATATCAAATAAAAATGAAAGAATTAGCAATCCAACAAACAATATAACAAATCTGTCAAAGGAAAATCAAAGCAGTGAAAACATGCCCAATGAGAGCCTACCAAAAGAGCTTAAAGGAAAAACAAATGAAAATGATGAGCAATCAGAAAGCACAATAATAAACAAAATGATCACAGATATCATGGATAAAATAACTCAGTATTATCCAATACTGGAAAGCACACCAATAGAAAACAGAAAAAAATATAAAAAACAAAAAAAAAGCGAAAGTAAGAAAATTAAAATGAACGAGGAAGAAGATAACCAGATTAATTTAACAGAAGAAACCCCAGAAGAAGAAATGGAAATAGAACTAACCACACCAGAAGCAAAAAAAATTTAAAAAAAAACACCACACTATAGCACACATATCAAACACAAACAGAATCACCATAAGAAAAAAACATGCAAACAAAAATGGCAGAATAAACGAAGGATCAATTAAAAAGTTTCTTCACAATAAAAATTAGATTTAATGAAAATTAAGATAGGGGCAATAAATGTTTGAGGCTTAAACTCGAAAAAAAATACAAGAAATCAATCACTTGATACAACAACTCCAGCCTACCCTATTAGGACTCATAGAAACAAAAATTTACAACAGATCGCAGATAAATCCAGCACAACTAATGAGTAAAATGGGATTCTGTGTATGCTCTAGTGACACACTAATGCCCTCAAGTGGCACCGGAATATTTATTAGCCAAAAAAGTCCCTTCACAATGTTTAAAATAATATACATAGACATGAATCTATTAATAACCATGTTCAATAATAAAAACTTTTTGATAAATATTATATTTGTATACATATCACCAGGGCCAACTGTAATTAACAGAATAATAACAACAATTAACTCAATCTTCTCAAAAATCCCTACCCAACTGTTCGGTATGGGAGATTTCAACATGAGTTATAAAAAATTTATTACGAAATGGATACATCAGTTAACAGTTCCACTCATGAGTGCAGAAGGGTTTCTACCACCTAACTCTATATCTTTTTATAACAATAGACATGGAACTTTAATAGATCTAATGTTTTATTCCCTAATGCTGCATCATTCAATAGAACTCACACTTTCCCCATCCCATTTTTCAGACCATGCAGCACAAATAATAACACTAAATATAATCACACACCAAAGCACAGTAATTAATTTGCCGAAAATGATCAGGATCCTACTACCAGAGTCATTCTTCTCAGAAATTTATATAATGATAAATAAAATAAATCAGCTAGAATTAGACCTGATATCCAGACATATAGCTTACACCAACATGCTTTCATTTAATATAAACCATATCACACAAAAATCAATCCTCCCCCCTAGACTAATCTCATTAGCAGATGAAATCCATAAAAGAATCAGTCTGTCTAAACCAGTTCAACATAATCAAACAAATATAATAAAACTCACGCAGCTCTATAAACAGACTTGCGATAAATTAAAACAATATCTAAGCATAAGAAAGAAAAAAATTTGCCTAGTACAGCCACACACTTGAACACATGGATATATTAGATGGGCTTTGGGATATCCATCCTCAAATAAAGTTTCCATGGTGCTAGAATCAGAAAATAAAATTACAGCAGGATTTAACATAATTGCACCTATATATAGTCACTTCAAAACAAAACTAACTAAGCATGCACAATTCACAACCACAGACGATTATTTTGGAACAACTGAAGATGAGATGCCATTTAAAATCGAGGATATTAGGATAATGTTAGCATCAATCTCTGCCACATGTCATCCAGGACCTCCAGGCATTTCACATTTCATACTTGCACATCTTGGCCAAGTTACAAATATATATCTAGCAAATCAAATATCACAAAAAATATATAGCATACAGGGATTATACAGGATATTAATGGTACCATTCATGAAAAAACAAGAGCCCATTATCAAGGTCACCAACTTAAGACCTATCTCAATTGGGCCTTTAGGAATTAAACTGTTAGAAAAAGTAATAAAGGTGAAAATTGAGCCATTCATACTGTCAAAAATATCACAACATCAATATGCAAAGAAAGGCTCATCCACTGGATAGGCAGCACTAATCTTTAAAACTATAATTAACTCAGTTATTAAGAAGAAATATGCTCCAATAGCAGTACAACTGGATTTTGAAAGTGCTTTCGACTCAGTAACAATAAAAATTTTACTAAACCAACTAAAGGAAACATAAATACCATGATCAATATTATGCACAATAGCCAATCTACTTTTAAACAGAGAAGTACATATCACCCTTAATGGAAGAACCTCATCATCATTCTACCCCACTCAATGAATACCACAAGGTTCACCACTGAGTATACTACTGTTTACATTCTACATAAACTCTTTATTAGAAGAAATTGAATAAAAATACAGGGAGTGTTAATATCAAATACCAAAAGATATATTCCTTGTATAGTTTATATGGACAATATTACAATATTCTTAATATCAAAAAAGCAACTACAAGTACTACAAAACATCATAGAAGATTATACAAAAAAATTCAAACTTAAAATCAATATCAATAAGTCAGCTGCTTGAACAATCTTTACAGGCAAAATAAACAAACAAATTTATCAAGGAAAACCCAGCAGTTTTCTATGTTTCCCATTTTATCTGGGAATGAATCAAATGAGAACAAAAATACAAAACAAGCTCAAGATGGAAGCAGAAAGAACCACAGAATCATTATCCAGATTATATCTATCAATATACGCAAAAGTATCACTATTCAATCAACTCATAATGTCAAAAATAAACTACTAATTACCAATAATCAGTTTCACAAAACCATTTAAAGCCTCTATTAACTCATTTTGTAACAAACTACTATGGAACCGGAAAGTAGTTTCCATTTCAATAAAGCAACTTAACCAACCAACTAAATGGAATGGTCTGGGACTTCATTCAATATCAGTGTTTCAGACACAACAAACAATAAATCTGCTAATAGTCATAATCAAAAGGTTTCTAGATATTGAACCAATATTGGAAATCATACCCACAGATTGCCCACCACATACAAACAATTATATCTTTATGTTGCTTGAAAGCATTGAGGGCATCACAAGCAAAGTAACACTGAAAAGTCCTATAAAATATACATATTGACAAATACATGATTTCTTAACACAAAAACAGCCTAAGAATAACCAAATATCTGTACTAGGAATTGATAACAACCAATTACTTAAAAAATTTAGGAAATGCTATCTGGAACCAAAATTTTACGATTTTATAATTAAAGTCAATTTAAAGGCATTACCTACAAGTCACTTTATAAGGTACAGAAGATTCTACATAAATATAGATCCCTTGTGCATGCTTTATCACAGAGATGAGGAAACACAGGACCATTTTTTATATCACTGTTCGGGGCTTGAAAAAGTAAGATAATTGATGGTTGGCAGATATAGGAAAAATGGAACCACAATAAATGATATACTACAAACATTTCAAAAATAATGGAATATCAACCATAAAGGCAGCCACTTTCAGCTTATATGCATTCTGGTGTACACTGGGTAACAACACAAGAAGGCACCCTAACTTATATAAAAAATTGCAAAAAATAAGGAAAAGAGACAGGATTATTGCACCACCTGACATCTTTGCAGCAACAAGGTCTCTTTTTAAAATACAAGCTGCTTTGTAATATTGGATATAATAGAAAAAGGCAAAAGCAAAGTATAAAATTCAGTGTTGCAAAAATTGATACAATCAAGAAGCAACAAGATGGAAAATGGAGTGTCAAATATGGGGAACAAAGCATACAGGGAAATCTGAAATGCAAAGAAACTTTATCAAACATATACACTGTAATGTAATAACTATGTAACCCTGTGTATAATATTATGTATAATCAACAGCAAAGTAAATAACCTGGGTCTAATTTTATGCAGATTATTTTAATGCGATTTTGAAGTTATGCGATTCATGTTTCTTCTTAATATCTTTCATATTTCACTATATTTATTAGATATCAAGAAATTTAAATTATTAACTTATTTTCACTTGAAATACTTGTTTTTTTTTTTTCAAAAATATAACATTATATTAGCAGCTAACATGAATATGGCCTGAAGCTGTATTTAGAAACTTAGCCTCTATGTAAATAACCTACTTATACTAATGAGTAAATAATAATAATAGATTTATATTTACATCTAAAAATATCGCAATAAATATTCAAAAAATTTAAACTTTTAAAATGTATTTTGTTATATATAACAGAAATAAATAATCTTTTAGATTTTTAAAATAAAAAACCAAGATTTTATAAACTGAAAATAATCTTTCTAATGATAATGTATAATCTTTTTGTTTTGATTGCAATTTTCATTTTTTTAATATAGAAACAGAAAACCATTAACACAACACAAGTCTGAAACTGGCGCTAGTTGTACATCATATCATGAATAAAAATAAAGTGGTTAACAGGTGTCTGTGGGCATAATTGCTGAAAGTTTCTTGACTTCGTTTAAGGAGAAGCCACAATACATCACATCGAATCTGATTCCTTACCAGTTTACAAACGAATGCTAGCATTAATGATTAAAATATGTATGAAAATGTAAAATTAAATTCTGTAGTTAATAAAAAATGTAAAAAAAGTTTGTCCTGTATTAATTTTTTTCAAATATTTGAAATTTTTTATTAGTCATACTTTATTTGCTTTTATTCGAATTTTGAAAAGTACAGACCCTATTCCCCATTTTTCAAGGTAAGTTAAGTCTATTTTTGTATGATTTTTTTTAATGCGGGTTTTCTGTGGAACCTATCTATCGCATAAAATGAGATCCAGGTGTACTTGTTTTTTAATAAAGTTACCTTTGAAACATAATAATAATAAAATAATAACAACAATAACAATAGCAATAACAACAACAACAATAATAATAGTAATATTAATCATCATCGTCATCATCTAACAGTATATAAAAGCAGTGATTAACAAATTCATCAAAAATAAAATTCTCACCCAGATACTGAAAGTTTTCAACTTTTATATATATATATAAACTAACAAGATATAAACCTGTTTTAAATAGAACAAATTGGATAAGTAATGCATAAAGAATTATTTTTGGAAATAAATGTAATTTTGAAGGGTGTAGGAAAGAAGAAGGAAATAAGTGTTTTATTGTAATAATTGGATTTTGGATAAAATAAAATGTAAAAAGGTAAAGTTTTTTGAGGAGAAGGGAGGCATGTAAGGGTGGTGTATATTTTATGTTTTAATTTAATTTATTTTTAATGTATTTTATTTATTTTAATTTTTATGGGTTTATGTATTTTTTTTGCTTTTTTATATTTTTGGGATCTTTTTGTGTTTTATTATATGGAGTTTGTTATAATGTAATATGTTTTTTCTAGTTTCTTGAAAGTGACTATAAAGTAAAAATAGTTGAAACATTGGAACAATTGGATATATATATACAAAAAATAAAGTTTTTTAAAGAAAAGAAGAAAATAAGACTTTTCATTGTTTGAAGTGTTTTAATTATGGAATTATATATTTATATGTAATGTTTATTTTGAAAAGACAAAAAAGATGGATTGGTGATTAGAGGGTTTTAAACAGAAGTAAATGGATTTGTAATTATTATTTTAATTTTAAAAAATATTTATCTCCTTATTTTTTGATTATAGATTAAACTCTCATATTTTTTATCTTATTCTCTTAAAATAATGTGAATGAATAAATAGATTCATTTTTAGTATATTTTTATTTTAATTAACCATTTTTCTATAAAGATTAAGAATGTTTTTGACTTTTATATTTTGAAAAATGTATATATATTACAACATAAATATACATTTTATTTGTAGCATTTTATAAATGAAGTTTGATGTACAATCACTTATTTAATTTAAAATAATTAATGTCAATTGAGAACCTATTGCATAAGACATAATCAAATCATGTGTACACATTTTAAATGTTTATGCTGTTTGCCATATATATTATTTAATTTTATATATTTTTTTAATAAATTTTTAATTAACTTAAAATAAGTAAACTTGCTTTTTATATGGCAAATTTATTTTTTAATCATATTTGGATAAGACAGTATTCACTAATTGATTATACCACATAATTCATTAGAAGCACTTACAAAATAGTCTGGAAACTAAACTACAGGATGGATAAAAGAATATAATTACATATCATTTTCTTTGTATTGAATTTAATGTTTATTATCTGACCAGGTATAAGTTTTTATACAGCAATAAATTAATTGATATAACATTTTTAAATATTTAATAAGTTAATAGAAGCCTATTATAATTATTTTGGTATTAACAAATAACAGTTATATTAAGATAGAAAATATATATGAATTGATTCAATGATTTATAAAGATATAAATACAATAATTATTGAAGATGAGTAAAGATAATTACAAGTAGTTCTTTCTTAGTATATTTTATTTTAAATCATTATTAATTTATGTGAATATTATGCTACGTCAGTATACATCCATAAATATTGCAATCTTATTCGGTTACATTTAGAGAAATTTGCTTTAGTTATGTTTAAAGTTTGTTGATGTGAATCATAAATTCAGTTTACATATTAAATTTTAATATTAATATTTGATTGTAATAAACCCTAATAATCTTTCATATGTTTTGATAATTATAGTCTAAAGTTTTAACAACTTAGCTTTATTAAACTGAAGAGTAATTTGATGTGATTTGTCAATTGTATTTGGAAAAGCAGCAAATAGGAATCTATCATTTATTTTATATATTGATGTGATTGGACTATTATAAATTTAAGGTTATTTAATAGTTTAATTGATTTTGTAGTGTTACTAAGTATTTGATCTTATAATAATCAACTTAGTTAATAAGAGTATATTGATATTAGTGGAATAGTATGGCTAAGTTAGCATTTTTTATTTTATTCAAGTGTAATTAGAAATAAATTATTGTGTTATATATTTAGTCAGATATCGTTGATGTTTTGAATTTGTAGGGCATATTAAGTTATCTCATATATTCATGAATCATTTTGTATTAATACAAATATAACCAATGGTTAACTTTTAGTATAAGTTTGTATTATTATAAACAGTGATTTGGTACTCATAAGGAATGTTAAGGTTTATCTGTTTAACTCTTTAACATTATTTTTCTTATATTATAAACAGATTATGTATTTGGTTTTATTGTTTATCTTTAATCTATTGCAAATAACACTCATATTTTAGGGTAGTTTGAAATAATGATTTTGCTTGCTCTCTATGCATTCTAAATGCTATTTGAATTCATGAAGTTACAAAAAAGATTATCATTGTTTTGCTGACTTAAGTGTTAGATTGTTATTTATTAATGGATATTCATTTTCATTTAGTTTATTCATTTAATTCTGTTCCAAATGATACTGTAAGTCATGGATATTATTATATTAGGATTGTTTTTCCTTGGTTCATATTTTTATTCTATTGTAAATGGTGATCAATAATTTGATTATGACTGAGGATACAATATGACCCATATTTTTATTCAATTACAAATAGTGTTCAGCTTCAGGGTATATTTTTATTCAGTTACAATATACAATATTTATATACATATATATATTTTCAGATTTTTGTTTTATGTTAATGCATTGCTCATCTTAGTTTCATCTCAATTGCAACTATCCACTAATTCTGATTCAATTCTATCTCACTATACATGCATTTTATGGACAATATTCAAATTGTTAGAGGGTCAAATATCTGAGAGAAATCTTTACTTATTAAATGATGAAGTGAAGGTATTAAATATCTGAATCTCCTTTTAGGTGTTTGTTACTTTATTTCACCTGATGAGTGAAAGTTTTTTATGAAATGAATGAATAGTAAGAGGGAATTATCTGAATTTATGCTGGCGGATGATTGCAGAGTAGTGGAATGCACTGATGTAAAATTTAAAAATCTGAAATATATATATATGTCAGATATTTGTGCAGAACACCATTGTGACAATGCTTTTTACTCAAATAGTGAGAACAGCTAATTATACCATTGCAGTTGATCAAACAAAAATATAACAATTATATTTCTTAATGATTTAAATTTTAATTCTAATGAGATTATTAGTTTTTCACCAGACTTAAAAAATCTTGTTTAGTTTAACAATTTATTAGAAGTAAAAATTGTTAAGAATTAGCTTAAATTCAAATGCTATCTAAATCAATGTGTAACATAAGATTATAATAAAGTATCAAAATTAACCATTTTATTTTTAACCTAAAAGCCACTTCAAAACAAATAATCAATTTAGATATAGTTTAAATCTTAAATTCAAATATTCACGAATATAAAAGTCATCTTTGCAATTGCCAAATTAGATGATGATTGGTCAAGCAGCAAAAAAGAAAGAAGAAAAATACCAAGGTTTGGAAATATTTGAAAATGTATAAAGTTTGAATTTTTCTAAAAACATTTAATAACTATAGTAGAAGATGGAAATTTTCCACATATACAAAATGCCATTATCAAAAACTTTGAATAATATTTCAAGGAAAAAAACTAATATGAATGAATTTGTTATTAAATCATGCCATGAAATCATTGAATGATATTTATACTATCATATTTATTAAGCAACATATGCTAAAGAACATTGCAAAATATTGGCCTATATTATTTCTCCATGCATATTTATTCCTACCATTTCACTTTTATTATAACCAAGAAAAACATATGATTTCTTTACTTCTGTTTCTAATCATCACTCAATCTTTTTTCCTTTTCAAAATATACATTAAATATAACCATATAATTTTTTAATTAAAACACTTCCTCTTTTCTTTACAAAAACTTTAGATCGGAAGATATATATATATATATACATACAAATAAATACAAGTGGATATATATATATATATATATATATATATATATATATATCCACTTGTTCCAACGTTTCAACTATTTCTATTTTATAGTCATTTTTAAGGATCTAGAAAAAACATTACATTATAACAAACTCCACATAATAAAACCAAAAAAAAATATCAAAAAAATATACAAAACATAAAAAAATATATAAACCCCATAAAAATTAAAATAAATAAAATACATTAAAATCAATTAAACTAAAATATAAAATATACACCACACTTACTTGCCTCCCTTCTCAAAAAACTTTTCCTTTTTACATTTTCTTTTATCCAAAATCCAATTGTTACAATAAAACACTTATTTCCTTCTTCTTTCTTATATACTTCAAAATTATATTTATTTCCAAAAATAATTCTTTATGCATTACTTATCCAATTCTATTTAAAACAGGTTTATATCTTTTTATATATAAACTCTCTTTTACCATTCTTTCTTTATATAATCTAACCCCCTCCAACATTTTAATCTTAAAATCTATATGTCCAACTTCCTTACTATGTATATTTACATTAGATTCCTATCTCTCAAATGCTGTTTCAATATTGTCTCTAATTTGTTCTTTGTTGTACCAATATATGATACATCTTTATTATCTTTTTTACAATCCAAACACTCTATTTTATAAATACCATTCATATTTTCAACATTCCTATTTTTTATCATATTACCTAAATTACATTTCCTTTTATATACTGGTTTCAACAATAAACCACATTTCTTCCCATATTTCTTATTCATATCCCTCATTATCTTTTTAATCTTAAAAAAAAGTACTTTTTGACACTTTATACTCACTATAGTTTGCTATTAACTGAAAGGAGACCCTTTGATTCCTCTTGGAGGCCTTAAAGGAACCAAGCAGGGCAAATTCCTAATGTCCACTTCATACATTCTTGTCATTGCAGCTGTTATTACTATGTGATTATTCATATAGTATACGAACATGGATGTGCTGCTCACCAACATGCATTAGCCAGTGTGGTGAGTTTATTGGCTTTTTGCCTCTGAGTTTAAGATCAAGAAACACCATGGTCTTTTTTCTCAGTGCCTGATAAGGCAGAATGAATGTTTGTATAAATGATAAATATTTTTTCCATTACATATATACAATCATGACAGAGAAAAATAAATCATGGCCTTTATTCCCAGGAGGCTGTAAAGTCACCAACCAAGGCAGCGGTTGGTGGCCGAAGGTGGAGGGTGCTAAGAATCCCCTGATTGCGGACCCACGCTGCCATTTGATAATGACTTTTTATTTAGGTACTTACAACTGCAGATAACTTTCAAGTGAAGGAAGTTTGCAAGAATTAGAAGAACTGCCTTATATTAAATGGGACATTATTGGACTTTGTGAAGTTAGAAGAAAAGGTGAAGAAACAATTGATTTAAAAAGTGAACATATACTCTACTATAAAGGCACAAATATTGGAAATACAAGTGGAGTAGAGTCCATTATAAATTTAAAAAATGGAAGAATAACATTGTGTAGATTGATGGTGTATCGGACAGAGTGGCAAGATTAGTTATACAACTTAATAACAGATATCAAATGCAGATAATTCAGGTTTATGCCCCAACAATTTCTCATACTGATGAAGTAGTAGAAGATTTTTATATGGATGTACAAAAGGCTTTTGATCAGAGTAAGCAACATTTTAAAATTGTCATGGGAGACTTTAATGCTGGAATTGGTAAACAAATGAAAGATGAAAGTGTTGTAGGTAATTTTGGTTATGGTAATAGAAATGAGAAAGGACATAGACTTGTGGAGTTTGCAGAAAAAGAAAAACTTTATATTATGAATTCTTTTTTTGAGAAAAATTTTAAAAGGAAATGGACATGGAAGCATCCAAATAAAGGTACAGCAGAATTGGATTATATTTTGACTAACAGGAAATATATATTTCAAGATTGTAAAGTTCTTAATAAATTTAACACAGGAAGTGATCATCAGTTAGTAAGATGTAAGATACGTGTTAATGTAAAACTAGAGAGACAAAAATTATTAAGAAAAACAATACTTACAGTTGATATTCCTAATCTTCAGAAACATTCTAATGAATTTAAATTAGAACTTACAAATCGGTTTCAAGTATTAGTAGATTTTTAACATGATTCAGATTTGAATGAAATTAATATGAAAATAACTGATACACTTTTAAAAAACTGCAACAAAGATATCTGGTAGAAAAAAGCAGCAATTAACCAATAAAATTTCTACTGAGACTAGAGAATTTATGAAGAAAAGAAGGAATATGAAGATATACAAAAATGATGCATTAAAAAGGATTGAATATCTCGAATTTTGTAAAATGGTGCGGAAAAGAGTTGAAAATGATATAAGAAAGTATAACTGTGAACTAGCAAGGAAAGCTGTAGAAGAAAATAAAAGTCTCAAGAATGTAAAACAACATTTTAGTATTGGTAGGAAATTTATATCTGCAATAAGAAAAAAAGATGGAATTATTACTAAAAAGAGAGATGACATCATGAAATTGGTAGAAGATTTTTATCAAGAATTACATAGTAATAAAGAACAAGTACCTCCTATATCTATTACATCTTCCGAATTGCCCAGAATTTTAAATGAAGAAGTGAGACATGCAATTAAATGTATGAAGAAAGGAAAGGCTCCAGGTAATGATGGAATTATAATTGATATATTGAAAGAAGCAGGTGAAGAAATAGAGAAAATTTTAGCAAAGCTATATACCAAATGTCTAAATAATAAAGATGTACCAGATGATTGGAAGAATGCAGTAATAATATTAATATTTAAAAAAGGTGATAAAGAAGATATTAGAAATTACAGACCTATCAGCCTTTTATTAGTTTTATATAAAAAATTTACCAAGATAATTACAATTCATCTACAGAGAACATTGGATTTCCACCAACCAAGAGAACAAGCTGGATTTAAAAGTGGTTTTAGTACAGTAGATCATATCCAGGTATTGAGAGAAGTTAAAGAAAGGACAAATAAATATGAGTTGTCATTATGTTTTGGATTTGTAGATTATGAAAAGGCATTTGATTCTATAAACATTTCTTCAGTGATTAAAGCATTGGATCATAAAGGTATAGATCCAAGATATTGTCATATTTTAAAGAATATTTATAAAAATGCAACACCAACAGTTAGGTTACATAATGCTACTGGGAAAGTCAACATTGAGAAAGGTGTAAGACAAGGTGACTCTATATCTCCAAAACATTCTACAGCAGTGCTGCAAGAAATATTTTGTGGATTAAAATGGGAAACTAAAGGAGTGAAAGTAAATGGAGATTATTTAAGTCATTTAGATTTCACAGATGATGTAGTTGTTTTTGAAAATAATGCTTCAGAGCTGCAGGAAATGTTGCAGGAGTTATCAGATGAAAGTAGGATAGTAGGACTAAAGATAAATGTTAAAAAGTCTAAAGTAATGTTTAATGAAAATAAAGATTGATTGTGATGAATTAGAAGACGTAACAGTTAATACCTTAGTCAGATTATTAATACAGATGGAAACATAATGGAGGAAATTAATCATAGAATTAAACTTGGTTGGAGTGCTTTTGGTAGAAATAACTTGATACTAAAAGGAAATATGCCTATGTGTTTGAAAATGAAGGTTTTTAACAAATGTGTTTTACCAGTTCTTACTTATGGATCTGAGACTTGGACACTTAATAGAAGAGCAATACAGAAACTTCAGACCACTCAAAGAAGTACGGAGAGATGTATGTTGCGAGTAACAAGAAGATATCGAAAGTGCAATGTTTAGGTAAGAGAACAAACAGGTGTTACTGACCTCATTGAAAAAATTAAAAGATTGAAAGGGAGTTGGGCTGGACATATTGCTAGAAGAGATGATAATAGATGGACAATTGAAATTTTAAACTGGATTCCAAGAGATTGTAAAAGACCCAGAAAGAGACCACATGTGAGATGGATGTATGAAATAAGAAAGAGTGCAGGGGTGATGTGGAGAAGAGAAGCTAAAGATTGGAGAAGATGGATTAAACTTGGAGAGACCTTCATCCTGCAGTGGATTGATAATGGCTGATGATGATGATACATAAATTCCTTCTTTTTTCTTTCTTTTTCCTCAATTTTTTTTCAATTTTGTCTATATTCTTTTTTTCATATAATTTATTAATAATCTTAATTGGATAATCATTTTTTACTGCCTCATTTTTTATACACTCCATTTTCTCCCTAAATAACCCCTCCTCTGAACATAGATTAATTCCTCTAACCATTCTATTATTAACAATATTAATCTTATGTATGTAATCAATATCTTATTCCCAATTACTCAATAATCCATAAAAAGTATATTTTCTAAAAATACTAGTCTCAATCTTTACTCTATAATTTTTTGTAACTATTTTAATTTTAACATCCATATAATTAACTGAATTATTTATTTCTTTTTCCATTGTAAATTTTATTGAGCTTCATAGTTTCATCTACTAACCTGTGCTTAAACCCTATATTCCATCTCGCTCCTTTTGTCGTGTATGTATATTTTATGTATATATTTGAGATGCCCACCTACATTATAAAATTTTAACTTTTAAATTAACATTTTTTTTAATTATTAATTTTATGATTATTAATTCTTTTTATTAAAATACATAGGTGCAGCTCAATAAAATATATTAATATATATATATATATAGGAGCAAAATACTAACAAAATATTGATTTTTTTGTAAATATTTTATTATACGTCATTTTTTAAACTTTTTCTTTTTAAAGTACTTTTTCTATTAAACTGTATACTTTTGTAAAATCCAATATGGAAGATGCTACAGTTGATTGTCTAAAAATAATTAAGGGTTGGAAACACTATTGTTTTAATCTGGGGAAGGTATTTTTAATTAAAGTCTTTACTTAAAATGGGATTAAGATTAGAGATACTCTTGTTGAAAACATGTTGTCAAATCTATTTCTAATCTGGAAATAGATTTGAATTTATTTTTGGGCATTATCTTACTGTTGCATCTTCAAAAACAATCAATAAGGAAAAAGTATAAAATGGCTGAATTTTGAGTCACAGATTGGATTAGCTACTCTAGTGAAAATGATTGTTAACATCGTTGTGAAACTAAAAATGATGTAGCAGTAAATCCACCACCCTTATCGGCCCTGTGGGTCATCTTCTGCCGCTACCATAATATCCTGCTGCCCTGAAATGAAGAAAGATCTCAAAAAGAACTTTAGAATGCTAATAGAAGCTTGCTGCCACCAAAGAATTTGCATTTCAATTGCTGTGGACGTGCAATATTTTAAATTGAACTTTTAAAATTGCAAGGTAAATTATTTCAAACCGCCACCATTGAAACTAAATCTAGCTTGCTTAATTAATCTCAAATTCTTCTATCAAGATTTCTCCTAATGTATTATTTAACTTTATTTATAATATATAATATGTAAATTGCTCTCAAATGATTTTTATAAATTTAATTCTCTCTCATATGCTCTAATTTTCTTTAACTTTGGTGTTGTCATTTATTTATTACTTGATTTTATATATATGCTTTTCTTGTTAATATACCAATCTTAAACAATCTGATGAGAAGAATTTCTCAAATCTCCTTTTAAGTAAACCTTCATGAATTGAGATTATTAACGTTCCCTTAAAACATAAAGCATTATTAAGTAAATACGCTCGCCAGATTGTTTTTCGAGTCAACATTTTTTTTATGTTAGTATAAAAAAATATATTTGTTTAACTCTGGATTTTTTACTCGGGGTAAATTCAGAGCTTGGACTAATTAACCTTTGAAATCTTTTAAAATGTTGTTTTTTATTATTATTAAATTCTGAAAAGGTGACCCATTAATTATTTTCTATAACTGCCAGTCTTCTTTTATTTTCCATACTCTTAAAATTTCAAATATTGTATTTAAATATTCCAGTTACTATAAAAACCACAAAGGTGGGATTGAATTATTTTAAATATCAGAAAAGGAAAGGGGATAAATTTTAATATTTTACTATTTTAGTTATTAAGCAAAATCTTGTGTCTATATATATTATAATTGTTTAGCGTATTATTTGTCTAAATTATAGTATTCAAACAGGCGTCATCTATTTTAAAGCAGTAAATTATATTTCATGTCGTTAGTGATATTTATCCGTACTGCGTTACTGATATTCGGCCTTATCTTCATGTTTATATATATGTGCTTCTAATCTGGGGGTTGCAACAAGTTCGAACCCATAGATTTCTCGTTATATCCACTTATTCCATATAAAATGCCTCTGGCGGTGATCCCGTAAGTTTGGCACATGCTATGCATATCACTTCTTCGTATAAAAAGGCCTCTGGTGGTGATCCCATAAGTTTGGCACACGCTATGCTTATCCACTTCATTTTCGTCCAGAAGCATGACTTTTCCTGTTATTTTAGGCTATTATGTCAGCACCGCAAACTTTTTCATATTAGTATTTCTTTTGCTTCATGACCCAGTTTTAATGCTCTAATATTAAAAGTGCGCTCTGCTCTATATATATATAAATGCCAAATATTACTAGCTAGATTAATTACTAATATTATTTTAGTTTTATTATACAATCCCATCATTGTATTTTGTTATTCATCTATTTAAGAGTATTTGCCTTGGGAAAAATAAAGCGTTCTTCTTACCAGCGCTAATTAACAGAAGTTTCATTAAATATTTTGTCATATAATCAAATGTCATTTTCAAATATGTTTTTCAAATGTATTTTATTTATTTTCACGACCTCAGTGGCGTGAAAATAGTTTGTATTATATCTGTAAGGAATCTCAGAATGCTTCCCTAAATAATGTTAGTCATCACGTTTCAGAACCGTAATCCAAAGCGTTAATAGCAATATTATGTAATTCTTTCTAATAATCGATTGGCATCTTAATATTGGACCCACCAAAGATGTGTGCTTATTTATCATATATTATTTAGCTAACAAAGAGCATATGAGAAATAATAGCATGAATGACACTATGTAATCATCTACTGCTTGCTCATTCACGCACACACTAATGTATATAATTAAGTCATTATGTAAATAATTTGTCATTATATTAAACTATATTTTTACTGTCAAACTTATTTGAGTAGTTCGAATTCCTTTTCTCCACTTCCAAAAGTACAGCCATACTTATATATATTTTAGTTTAGTCATAGTAATAGATGTCTCATTGTCTTCTCCGCTTTGCTAGTGGGTCGGATTAAAATTAATTCTCATGTGCCATCACTATTATGTTATTCATTAGGTGTTAGATCTGGGGCTTAGAGAGTGGGTTCGAATTCAGGCTGGTCCCTGACCTAAATCTTGGGCTTGACTGGGTTTGAAGTACAATTTGTGAGTTCCAGCTCATGTTAGGTGGATAAACATGTTTTGACCATCACAATATATTTTAAAAAATATTCTGATTTCCTTCCATTCCCATTAAATAACAAAAAATAATCATCAATATATCTCACATAAAATATAGGTTTGTATCTAGTATCACCAAAATATCTTTTTTCAAAAAAATTCATATATAACGATGCCAGTAAACCACTTAAACAGTTTCCCATACTCACACCTTTACACTGTTTATAACATTTCCCATTGTATACAAATATAACATCCTTACAGCATACACTCAACATGTCATATAATAAATGATTTTCTATATTAATATTCTTATTACCATCCTTGATATACATTTTCATAATTACTTCAACAGCTTTATTTGGATCTATATTTGTATACATATTACACACATCTAATTTTATAAATAATTTATTTTTTACATTATTGTTTTTTTTTCTAAAAAAAAACTTTTAATTTTTTTATAAATTCATATGAATTATTAACATTATTTCCTCTTTCTTTCCTTCCATTTTTTTTAAAACCTAAATAAATAACCATTTTGATAATTTTTCATAATATGTATCAATATTATTAATTATTGGTCTCAAAGGTATCCTAATCTTATGCATTTTTGGTACTCCATGTATCTCAGCATCTTTAAAATCCATCCTCTTCAATTTCACTAAATCATTCACACCTATGCTTCCTTTTGAATACATTTCTGTTATAAATCTATTTATTTCTTTATTTTCCCCACCCCCTCATTCTTCTTAATTCTTTCAAAACAGTCCTCTTTTAATAATATTTCCATCTTTTCCCTATACTCTTCTATTTTCATTACCACCATACTAGATGTTTTATCTCCTTTTAAGAACACTACATCATTATATTTACTCTTTATATTCATAATCATTTCCCATTCATTATCATAACCAGATTTATCACTCTTATTCCTTCTTATATCATACTCCAATTCTTCCATTTTATATTGAAATTCCTTCATCATCCTTTCATACTCATAGATAGGAATTCCAATGTAAATATACATAGTAAGGAAGTTGAACATATAGATTTTAAGATTAAAATGTTGGAAGGGGTTAGATTATATAAAGAAAGAATGGTAAAAGAGAGTTTATATATAAAAAGATATAAACCTGTTTAAATAGAATTGGATAAGTAATGCATAAAAAATTATTTTTGGAAATAAATATAATTTTGAAGTATATAAGAAAGAAGAAGGAAATACGTGTTTTATTGTAACCATTGGATTTTGGATAAAAGAAAATGTAAAAAGGAAAAGTTTTTTGAGAAGGGAGGCAAGTAAGTGTGGTGTATATTTTATGTTTTAATTTAATTGATTTTAATGTATTTTATTTATTTTTATGAGGTTTATATATTTTTTTGTGTTTTTATATTTTTTTGATAATTTTTTTGGTCTTTTTGTTTTTATTATGTGGAGTTTGTTATAATGTAATATGTTTTTTCTAGATCCTTGAAAATGACTATAAAGTAAAAATAGTTGAAACGTTGGAACAAGTGGATATATATATACAACAAATAAAGTTTTTGTAAAGAAAAGAGGAAGTGTTTTAATTAGAGAATTATATGATTTCTTTAGTAAAACTG